>JAKTSC010000091.1:0-18803 GCA_030580015.1 Lachancea waltii | reverse complement strand
AAAAAAATCTCCTAATTCAAGAGAACGTAAGGCAATTGCAGACAAATGCGGCTTATCACAGGTATAGATTTCGCATATAAGTCATAGTTCAATTTATTTGAAATGTTCAGGCACCATATAGTACTTATTTAAACATTTTGGCAAAAGCAGACAGTATACCCCATTCAAAAACATATCATTATTTATTTCTCCGTCGCTTCTCGAGTTATCGATCAAAGGTATCCTTTGTAACCACAAGTGCAGTAATTCTGACTTTAAAAAGGGTTGGAGATGCACAGATACGCATTTCCGTATATCTGGACTATATATATTAGAAGCCCGGCTGTTGTTCTTTGCGTATTATTACAAAGCCTTCCTTCCGTCTCTACCTCTCAAAGTGAATGTCAGATTTCACCTAGACAGAATAATATGAAGTGATCAAATGAAGGGAACGGCAAAATCTTAGATTATAGCTCAATTTCCACTAAGGACCAGCTCCATTACAATATTCTGGTCACAACTCTTTACTTTGGTTAAGAATCTTCGTACCCTTAAATCTTTACCATACATTGACGTGTGATATAGTATAAAATAAATAATGACACAGTAGTACGAAATGATCTGGATCCCGTCCATATACACCAGGCAAGTAAAAGATGACAGGTGGAATGATTATGGTCAAAAGTTGCGTTACGATGCCTTACGACTATTACTTCGGATAACGAAGAATTACACCACCGATATAGGTTTTACTTAAACCAGGGACTGAGTTTCGACCATAAGTTTGGATAGATACCGCTGGTTTGATCGAGAAACAATATCTTATTCTTGGGCTAAAATAGCTAATGTATGATATTTGAAGTCATCATCTATATACTAAACAGATTAAATTATCATGGAAAATTTAGCCGCTGGAAGTTACAAGCTTTCTATTGAAGACTCATACTCGCCTCAATATTATGAACTGATTGATTGCATAATCAATGGCCTAAGCGATTGTTGGGGATATTCATGTATTGACTGGTCCTTCTATTGGCATCAAGAGACGTCTCAGATTCTGTCTACAATATTGTACAGTTGTAAAGTTTTTAGTTCTTGACCTTCGGGTCTGCAACAGCACTGGTGACGAATCGAGCGAATCGGACTTTTTCGATCGCGAATTGACTGGATTCGTCTCTTTGACTTTTTAATACGTTTGTACGAAGAAGCAATGGGCAAAGATGATGGTAACGTAGGTTCGCTAGCTCCTTAGAGGTGTATGTAGAACTGAATTTTGGCGATTAGATTACTTTATGTCATCATTAGTTTTGAAATCATTTGCTCGAGTCGTCAGAGGGAATTGTTATAATTTGGTCAGGTTGAGATTCTGACCGTATGGATAACCTTAAAAGAATCAAAGCAGTCGATAGCTAATGGCATCATCAACAATGATTTTTGTAGCAGAACACGAAAAAAATTGCATACATGGCGCTTTTAGTGAATCAATGTCATCCGGATGAGTTATTCGCCGCTTGAAATCGTCTTATACCAGTTAATTTGAATTTAGTAGTATTCACCAAAACCGTCGGATTTTTTTGCCTGTATTGGTGATTCGTCTCCAGCTGGTATGAAATAAAAAAAAAGCTCACTGATGACGAATTATCGTCCAAGGAGTTATCCATGATTTCGTATCAACGGATAGATCTGAGAATACTCATGCTGACTGTACTTTTGAACACAGAACAGGGCAGGAGTTCCGAACGGCTATGCGTATTATATAGTTCTTCTCGATGTCGAGCACCGCATTTGTGCATGTAAAATCACAAGGCCGTAGTCATCAGCTGCAAAGTATTCCAGCATGAATCTCTATACGCAATGCGGCTCTTACGATTCGATTTCTCACGGAGTCACTCTATGCTCGAGAACCCAATGGCACATAACGTGCCGCACTGCGCAGGTAAAATAAAGTAGTTGTGATTTTCAGTGCTTTTGTTCCATCTATGCTCAGAGTTGTTATATATTGTCAGACTGCCAAAAAGATAGGCTAAGCATTAAGTCAGTTCCCTACCAAGTGCGTGCAACCTTATGTTTCTGACTTCTGCACGTGAATGAGCTCGAAACCAAATCATTATGTTGGAACCAAATATGTGCTTTACATATTTAATGAAAAATTAGGGTTAAAAAAATTAAGGTTTGACGCTGGACATCTATGTCTTCAACTATCTGCACCACAGTTGAAAAAGTACATACCGCGATAAAGCCGCAATGGCTTCGAATAGGCAAGCTGCGTGAGCCACTTCAGTGATAAACGAGCATGTTGCATATGCCACATATGATCTGAAGCACTGGGTCGGTGTAATTTTTAAGTGATAGGTGCCAAAAGTGTTCATCACGGTGGAGACAAAATCTTAGCCATGCACAGCCATGCACAGCCATGGCATGCGTTCACACAGTTATCTTTGAACAAAAGCTGAAACAGCATAAAAAGTGCCGACCTTTTCAGAAATATGTTCGTATCTTGCATGAGCCAGTAAAGAAAATGAGTGAGTTTATTTTGAGTCAAGGTTACGGTTATGGTATTGTACTTGGCCTTGGAGCCCTATTCAGTGTCTTTATGGTAGGAATTTCTTGGATGTCTGGGAAATACTTGAACCAGAAACAAGACTCTGAAAGGTTTACAACAGCATCTCGTAATGTTAAACAAGGGCTAATATCTTCCGCTGTGGTGTCTTCCTGGACCTGGCCGGCGACACTGCTAACCTCGGGAGCATGGACCTACTCCTATGGTATATCGGGTGCTTACTGGTACAGTGCCACAGGCTGCTTTCAAATCCTGGTTTTCACCTTGGTTGCGATTGAAATTAAACTCAGATGTCCTGGAATTCACACAATAGCTGAAGTAGCTAAAGTTAGGTTCGGGAAATGGGGCCACTTTTGTTACTTATTCTATTGCTTGGGTACCAATGTGATCGTATCAGGAATGATCCTCCTTGGTGGATCTCAAGGCATCGCGTACACCACTGGAATGAACATTATCGCAGCATGTTTTTTATTACCGGTTAGTGTATGTATTTATACGCTCTTCGGCGGGTTGCAGGCAACATTTTTATCTGACTGGTCGCACACTATTGTGATCTACGTCATGATTCTTGTTTCAGTCGTGACAGTCTACGGCACCTCTGATTTAATTGGGTCTCCGGGAAAAATGCATGAACTCTTGGTGGACATGGGAAAGAGTTTTCCTTTAAAAATGTCACACGAAGGTTCATATCTAACATTCACCAACAAGGAGGTAATCTTAACAGCATGGAATGGTCTCCTGGGTGGAGCTGCGACCGTTTTCATGGACCCATCATACTCCCAGAAAGCTATAGCTGCAGGGAGCAAGCAGGTCATGAGGGGCTATATGTTAGGCGGCATTTGTTGGCAAATTATCCCTTTAGCCTTAGGAACCTCAATGGGCTTAGCGTCTATAGCGCTGACAAAGAACCCTGCTTTTTTCACGTATCCCAACAAATTAAGTGATCTCGAGGCGGGCAGAGGGATGGCTTTAATTTACGCAATGACAGCAATTTTTGGAAAGTCTGGAGCTGCTTGTGCAGTGGTAATGGTTTTCATGTCTGCAACCTCTGCTATGTCTGCAGAGTTGATCTCCTGCTCCTCTATTCTAACGTACGACTTTTACAAGACGTACATCAACCCTGAAGCACCTGGAAGACAACTTGTCTTCGTTTCACATGTCAACGTGGTCGTCTTTTCACTTTGCATGGGAGGGTTGGCAGTAGTATTCAATTACATCGGCGTTACACTAGGATGGTTATTTAGCTTTGTGGGAATCGCCCTTGGCCCTGCTTTTTTTGGAATGTTGGGTATGCTTTTTTACAGAAAGATGAATACTCTGGCATTGTGTTTAGGGGTACCGCTAGCTACCGCTTGTGGTATTGTTGGTTGGGTTGCAGCAGCCTCGCATTATTCAAGCGAAGGAAGGATTGATAAGACCTCCCTGTCTCTTAACGAACCTTTGGCTTTTGGAAATTTCATTTCAGTGTTTTCGAGTGCAATATTTGTATGGATTCTCTCCCAGGTGAGACCACAAAATTGGAATTTTGTACACATGAATGAAGAATACTTCGAAAATCAGATTGCTGATGATGCTGGATCGGACGAGTTAGAATATTGTCGAGTTGCCACTGAATCTGCTGCGGATCTCCGCAAGCATATATTAATCGCAAAAGTTTTGGTGTTTTCTCAGTTTATCATTTTTCTGGTTGTTATTCCACTTTCAATGTACGGTAAGAAATACATTATGTCAAAAAGGCTATTCACCGGATACATCTGTATCCTTATATTTTGGGCTTTTCTAGCCTCTACGTGGATAATCTTTTTTCCATTATACGAGTCCAAATCCAGTCTGGTACTGGTCATAAGAAAGCTACTTAAAGTTGGTTCAGCGAGAGATGAGGAGCAACTCTCCGGGGAAGACTCCGAGTCAGATAGAAGAGAAAAGTTGGACGAAACCGTAGTTCAAGTTTCTGCACTTTGAGTTACAGACATGATGAAATAGGTATTCACATAGACAGTAATCGGTATTTTCGAGAATCGACCTCGATGCTAGTGAGATTCCCATCAAACAATGAATGGTTTAAGGTGTAGAAAATAAGCAGGCACGTTTTAAGAGTACAATCCTTAAGCATCTAAAAGTTTTTTCAAGCAGGCATATGAGTAAAAAGCGCTTTAGTGAGCGTGTGTCAACTATATATGATCGAGATCAAAGTCTCAGCGAAGCTATTAATGTTCGAGTTTTTTATGGGCTTCTGCCAACCTTGCTTCGAAGTCATCTTTTGTTTCATTTGCTCTCCATCTCAAATCAGAAGCAGGATGTGTCTTGTCCAGGGAGCTTTGACCAAAAAGTTGCTCCCTGAAAGTCAAGTACTTGGAAGACTCCGAAGAGACGGGATAATCATTCCAGAAGAGACCAAGACTCTGAAGCTCAGGAATTAGCTTATCGACAATTTCCTCGAAAGACTCGGGAAGTACAGTGTATGCAAAATTAAATCCATCAATGTCGGAAATTTGAACCCATCTCTGAATCTCCTCTGCAACCTCTTTGGCTGTACCGATCAATATGGGGCCACTCCCACCCACCTTAATCTCTTCCACAATAGCTCTCTTGGTCCACTTTTTTACCCGAGGATACGCTGTCTGCCATTTCTTTATCGCAGATGCTATGGCAATGTGATCGACATCAGTCAAGACTTCATCGTCATCAAATTTATCAATATCAACTCCGGTCCAGCCCGAAAACATAGCCTTGGCTCCTTCCTCGTCCGAATAATTTGCTTTGTAATTGTCATACTTTTTTTGGGCTTCCTCATGAGTGTTGCCGATGATAACGGTGAGAAGACCAAGAAATTTGATCTTTGAAGGATCCCTGTTGTATTCCTCAGTTGCGATTTGCTTTATTTCTTTTATGGAGGCTCCAAGTGCTTCTGGAGTTAAACTAGCCAAAAATACCACTTCAGCATTTTTTGCAGACAGTTTCTTTCCTTTAGGGGATGTTCCGGCCTGAATAATGACTGGCAATTTCTGTTGACTAGGGTGCGTGATAGCTGGTCCCGGCACATTGAAATACTTGCCAACATGATCAATATGTCTGAGACCCTCGGGATCAGTGAAAACTCCTGTCTTTTTATTCACCTTGAAACTTTCATCTCTCCACGAACTCAAGAACAACTTGTAGACTACATTCACATATTCTTCTGCTCTTGTGTATCTTTCAGCGTTGGGCGGCAAATTTTTTCCGCCAAGTAAATTTCTGGAAGCACTATCCAAGTACGAGGTAACAATGTTCCAGCCTATTCTTCCATTGGAAAGCAAATCTAGTGTCCCTAAACGCCTGGCCAGATGATAAGGCTGCTCACTTATTGTAGAAATGGTCATTCCAAAGGCAAGCTTTGAAGTGACTGCTGCCATTAACGGAATAAAATAGCTTGGATCTGAAATGGGCCATTGAGAGCCCGCTCTTGCCACAGGGCCAAAGTTTCCGGGCCCTTTATAGACATCATATGGTCCTAAAACGTCAGCAAGAAAAACTGCATTGAACTTCCCTTTTTCTAATAGTTTTGCAAGGTTCATCCAGTACTCTGTGGACTGGTATAAGTCCGCGGACCTGTCCTTTGGGTGTCTCCATATTCCTACGGACTGATTACCGGCAGAGCCCATGATAAAAGCATTAAGTATCAGTTTTTTGGTTTTGAAAGTGCTAATTTGCTGTCTTTTAGTATCCCGAGTGCTTGGCTCTGAGCTGCGCTTGGCTCTGGAGTCAGTAGTCATTTTGGGAGATATCACTGAAATTTCGTATTAACTGTTCTCGTGGCGCCAAAGAACCTTGGTAAAGGAGAAACTTGAGCTTTTTGTCGCGATATGTACTCTCTCACCTTTCATTTCTACTTTGATCCGCACCTATGGATTACAACCAACTACTTAAACTACCAGTTCACCCAAATGTGCAAAGTGTATGCAGAAATCAGGAAGCCGCAAGTCATTGTATGACATGGGGTTTAGTGCTCATTCCAGGCATGGGAACCCTTGTCTTTTTCCTCACTGTCCGCACGGAAGTCATAATGTCTTCAAAGACTTAAAGATCAAAAAAGGAGACCGCTTAAATTGGCGCCCACTTTTATCGGCCAATGACAAGGTCATGAAAAGATTACATCCATGGAACTCCAGGGCCGAAGCTGGTATCTTAAGAACCGCGTATGTTGTAGCTTTCTCCTTCACCTGGGGACATGAAAGATATTTTCTACTCAACTGAACGCGCCAACACAATGTACAAACGTAAGCATGAGAGTGTCGATGTCGGTCACGTTTTAATTCCAGAAATACAAGAGAGACATTTAAAGCGACTAGTACTGAAAAAAGGCCCGAAGCAGTTTACAGAGAGCACATTGCCAGTGTTACAAAGGGCTGCGGTAGTCAACAGTTTTGATGATGAGATTACAATATCAGATCGGATACCCGTTCCTCAAAAGCTAGGAGACTACGAACTACTCATCCGGAACAAATACACTGGGCTGAATCACGTCGACTGGAAATCCAAAAAGTATCACTTCAACATTCACTCCTTTCCATGGATCAACGGGAGAGAGTCTAGCGGTGTCATTGCTCGGCGTGGATCTAAAGTAGATGGCGAAAGGTTCCCTTTGGGATCTGAAGTATTTCTGGCCAGCACCTGCTACCGTGAACTGAAATCATCTACATTCCAGGAGTTTACAGTTTTCGATTCAAGACTTGTGTGGAGACTTCCTCAAGAAACCTTGTCATCTGGTATAACAAGGAGGAGATTTAGCCTAGATTTCGCAGCAGGCATAGGTGTTGCGCTCGTGACCGCTGGCTCTGCTCTATCTTCATTCATCGACTTTGACAGGAGTTTTAACGAGGCTCCGAGTAAATCGTTAGTGATCTGGGGCGGATCAAGTTCGGTCGGAATTTTTACCATTCAGTTGGCCAGAAACTTGGGGATTTTCAAGAATATCATCGCGATATCGAGCCTCAAATATGAGCATTATCTCAAAGAATTAGGCGCCACCATTGTGCTCGATAGGTCACGGCCGCTTGTGGAATTGAAGCAAGCTTTGTCGAAATTATGTCCTGAAGGAGTTGATTACGGAATTGACGTTATCTCAAAAGATACAGCTCTTTTTCTTTTGGAGATATTGAAGGAAGGAGAAGACAAACCCAAAACGTTGGTATGTCTAAATGGATGCCCCGAGGAGTTTGTCCAATCTAAGTATCCAAGGATGACAGTGAAAAATGTCAACATAAAACGCTTTCATGAGGACTTGGAGTTCGGAGAATCGTTTGTCAAATGGACGTCATCGCTTTTTGCAAGCGGCAAATTGAAGCCGGTTCGCAGTGTTAAGGTTTTCAAGGGGTTCGAGCTGTTCGAGGTAGGTCTTAAAAATGGACTCAGAGAGCTGGAGGAGCGTGGCGCCAGTGCGGAAAAGTATGTAGTGCGTATTTAGATTCACATGTCATTTAGTTTTACTGGATACCAAGATTTTCTTTGGTGAGTAAGTTACTGTCGTCTATAGTCCACACAGCTCATGCGCTCATTATAGCTGCAGCTCAGTTATAATGGAGACAATCGTGACAATACACACAAATGAGGCTTCTTGACCTCTATAAATTGTGATGGCTTAAAAGCCTGCGAGAACCTCGGTGACCCTAAGTCAGAGTAATATGTGGACGAACCAAATAGATGCGGTGCCTAAAAGGAGTAGGCTAGAGGTACATAAGGTAGGTTTTCGCTACAGAAAATGAGAACATAAAGTTTGAGGAACAACGACTATGGTTTCCGACGAAAAGTCAACTGGTATTGTTAATACAGTTGGTGACGTTTCATCTTCTCTTCAATCAAATGAAATAGTTCCAGTTTTCAAGCAATATGAACCAGAAGACGAAGTTCTCCTAAAAGTTGACAGCATTATTGAAGAGTATGAATTAGAAGAGTATCGCGAACTCCTTACTAGAGGTGCATTGTGGGCAAATAATCCTGAGCTTATTGAAAGTGAAAGATATAGTGACGAAGAACGAGAAATCTTCGAAAAAGCATGGTCAAATCCTTTACTATGCTTGTCTAAGCACATGATATTGGCAGCTTTATGTACTTCACTTGCCGCTTTAAATTTTGGGATGGACGAAAGTGCTATTGGAGGGGCTGTTTTACAATACCAAAATCAGTTCAATATCACAGACGTGAATATACAGGGTCTTACTGTGGCAGCTCCCTATCTTGCTGCTGCATGCATAGGTTCTCCGCTTACAGTATACCTTGATAAGTACACCGGGCGTAGATGGATAGTATTTTGGAGCTGCTTGATAGGGTTCGCTGGATCACTTATCCAAGGATTTGCCAACGGATTCGGGTGCCTCTTATTTGCTCGATTACTTCTTGGAGTCGGAATGGGGTTAAATTCGGCCACTGTTCCCATTTATACCGCAGAGTGCTCGCCTGCTAATTCCCGTGGTGCACTTTTGATGCTATGGCAGACGTTTATTGCACTGGGTGTTTGTTTGGGTTCGGTTTTTAATAGAGCTTTCGTGAATATCAATGGTTCATTATCCTGGAGATTAATGATAGGTTCTTCTGCTGTAGCCCCGGTTATAACCGCGGCGCTTATTTTCTTCCCTCCTGAATCGCCCCGATGGCTAGTTGTCCATAAAAGGGCGAAGCAAGCCCTCATATCTCTTACAAAGCTTCGTCCTAATGACTTATCAGGTGCTCGAGATTTTTACATCTTGATTGATTCTCTTAAGTTCGAAGCTGAACTGAATAATAACTTGTCCCCTTGGAATCAGTTTGTCTCCTTATTCAGCAACAAAAGAAATAGGTTTGCCCTCATTGTTTCTTTGATTGGCATCTTGGGCCAGCAATATGGTGGGGTGAACATCCTGGTTTCTTATACCACCACTATTTTGACCAAGGCAGGAGTTGATCCCGTAACAGCCATTGCGGGTTCGATTGGAATAGGTGGAGGCTGCTTCCTTGCAACGCTCTTATCAGCTCAGTTAATAGACCGTTTTGGAAGGAGAAAAATGCTTTTGTATACCTTACCCGTTGAGGCACTGTGTTTGTTTTGGTTGGGTGGGGTCCTCAATGTTACGAACGCCAAGAGCCGTCTCGGTGCTGGTCTGGCTTCGATGTACGTGTACGTCTTGTTTTACGGGACAGGCATTGGACCAGTAAGCTTCACTTTGGTCGCCGAAACCTCTTCCATTTCAGTGCGAATGGCGCACAGTTCGACATGTATGTTTGTCAATTGGATTTTGGATTTCTGCCTAAGTATGACATGGCCTAAAATGGATTCGACGATGAGCACCTCAGGAGGACTGTATTTTTACGGGGGTTTCAACATTGTTGTGTGGACTTTGGCATTCTTGTGCATTCCAGAAACGAAGCAGTTTACTTTAGAGCAATTGGATGAAATCTTCAAAGTAGGAGTTGGTGTTCATGTCAGCAAGGTATTGAGGCGCTTTAAGGGGACATGATCTACGAATGAGAAGTTTAAGTCTCATGCGATTCAAGTCTCACAGCAAATAATGTTCAATTTTTTAAGGCACTTATGAGCTCGACGATATCAAGCACATCGATAAAAAAGTTCGCAATCATGTTCCTATAAGTCTATAATCAAATCTCTTTCTGAAATTTCCAGCACCGATACAACACGAGGGATTGCAACTCTTGCTTGTTATGGAATTTTTAATTATTGTATATTCATCGGCTGCACTCAACAAAAAATAGTCTAGATCGTCAAAGTTATCCATATGGCTTTGTAAAAATTGTAAGAATTCAGGAACAAGTTTCACAAGATGATATTAGCTGAGGAACAAGCAAGAAGAGTAGTTTTGTTCTACCAGCACCGTATTCGCCGTTCAGAGGTTCTTTACGACACTAATTGTTTACAGAGGCCCCTTTAACCAAAAAAGTAATATGGGCACCATGAAACTCTTTTACATGACAATGATCATGATCACACAAACACGGAAGTTTGATGTTATCATGTTGTAGCCCCGTAATCACTCTACGTCTTGAAATCATCGAAAAACACTTTACGCGTCCAGGTTCCCATTCCCATAATGCGAAAAATCTTGATTTACGCTTTAAAGGTGCCTGAGCTAAAGAAACATTTTCAAACCACTGCAGCTCCCGAGAGGAAGGTGAAGATGATCATTTTGAAAATAATCCTGTAAGAATGAAAGCGCCTCTCCAATTCGAGTGTTATAAAGTAAAATAAGTGAACCATCACCACAATCGAAGAGAGTTTCTGCGAACATGCGGCGTATTCAATAACAAAGATGCTTGGATGTTGCTCGTTAGCTGCACAAACGGCTCGGCGCACTTTCAATCCCTAATCAAGTGCTGGTATCACATTTTATAAATAGAACACGATTGGTGGCAACTCAAGACCGAGGGCTTTAGACCCAGAACCGTTATATGTCAAACAAACAACTGGAGTATCCTAGAAATTAAACCCATGGTATAAACGGGCTCATTTGAGATCATGTCTGCTCCTGGAATAATGTAAAGAATTCAGATCACTCTTGTAAGGATCTTCTATAGTATAGACTCGGCTGGAAATAAAGCACATATGTATGTCCAAAAATCGCTTGTGATAGAAACACAACAAGATCTACGATCATCTTTCATGCAAAGATCAGTTCCCCGCAGACTTCCAAAAGGCGGCTTCGTCTGATTAATAGCATTCCTACTGTTTCCCTCTCCAGATTTCATATCTACTGAAAGCTACGAAGGCGTTTTTCAGTATAAAATCGAGAACTGAAGGGTTTGAAAGTTTCTCCAATTCCTGCAACAGAACATAGGTTTTGATCCAGTTGAATACCATGTTAATTGGTTTCTAGTGGAGTCATCACTGATGCCTCCTGTTCGTCAGTGCGGACATAAGGCTTCGCCAAAAAATAGTGGCGGTCATGTTTTGTCTTTGACTTTTACCTTCTATGGAAAGGACAAAGCCACTTTTCAGTTCACGGAAAAGACAATGGGAACTAAATGACAATTGAAGTAGCTTCTTAGTTGGGTTTTATGACAATCTCTCACATATATGTAAGGCCGATATCCCTGTCCTAATGGTAGTCCATCAATCAATCTGGCCCGTCAATATTAGTTGGACGTGCATTACAACCTGCTTCAATAGATAGAAAAAAATGCCAATCGAAGGCAAAAAGATCAAGTCAGTCGCTATCATTGGTGCTGGTGCTGCTGGCTTAACATCCCTCTTTGAGTTGTCCAACACGAATGAGGATGGAACCACAGGTTTGGCTTATACTTCCGCCGGGGTCTTCGATGAAATTGAGACTAAGAATAGGAGGCGTAAACCAGCATTTGATAGAATCGTGGCATTTGAGTTGAAAGAAAGTCTTGGTGGGATCTGGTCACCTAACTTCGACAATCCTGACGTTATAGACGAGAAAGATTTGAATACCGAACAATATGATGACCCATTTGTTCTGAGACCACCTACATCGGTCCCCACTGAGCTCGCTAATGGGCTTTATACTTTTCCGAAGCCCTTAAAAATGAAAAAGTCGGATTTCTTAGAAGCAAAGACGTGGTCAGCTAGTGGAATTTACCGTCACTTGTACTCTAACGTTCCCAAACGATATCTTCGGAATTCTTTTATACCATATGTCCCTTTCGCTGATGGTGATAATGATAATATACTCCCTTTAGTCACTAACTCGTCCGTTACGGATAGTCTACTCAATTTCGCAAGAAGGTATGAACTCGATAAGTTTGTTAGGCTAAGATCCGAGGTTGTAAAAGTGTCGAAGAATAATCAAAATACTGCATGGCGGTTGATTATTAAAGAGGTTTCAGAAGATGGACAATTTTTCAATTGGTATGAAGAGGAGTTTGACGCTGTTTTAGTCAGCAACGGACATTACTCTGTCCCTTATATACCTAAGATAAAGGGACTGCCTGCGTGGGTATCAAACGATAAAAATTCGGTCTTGCACTCCAAAAGCTTCAGAAATCCTGACATTTTCAATGACAAGAAATGTCTTTTCGTTGGGACAGGTTTGAGTGGCATTGATATACTTCAGTATGCTTTCCCTGTTGCCAAGGAAGTTATAGTATCTAGAACTCCGAACAAAGAAGAGATCTATCCTTGGTTGTCTAAGGCTGCCACATCGGATGGTATTTTGGTAAGGCCAAGAATTAAAGAGTTACTACCTCTGGAAAACAGGAAAGTTGTTTTTGAGGATAATTCGTCAATAGAAGAGGTTGATTATATCATTTTCTCTACAGGGTACCACTGGCACTACCCTTTTCTGAGTGAGGAGAATATAGGTCTGAAAATTTCTAAGGCCGGGGAGACGGCCCAAAGGAACTCCGCTTCCATGATTGATGGCTTGTTCTTAGACATTTTCAGCACAAAAGATTCAAGTCTTGCGTTCGTTGGCGTTACTCTGACTCCGCTGAAATGGCCCAGTTTCGAAATCTCTGCGTCCGTTATAGCAGGCGTATGGTCCAACGCACGTTCCCTTCCTTCCAAAAGACAGCAATTTGAAATCTCTGTCCAAAGAAAGAAGGAGACAGGCGAGACCTTACTATTTCATTATTATCCACCTGAAACTACAATAGACTACGTGAGAAAGTTATCGCCCTTTCTTCCGATAGGAAGGGATCCCTCTGATATTATAGACCCGAATAATCTTTTAGACTTTGTAAAGAGTAGCGCTGTTGCAGAAAAGCTCTTTTACAAGCTGAAAAACAAAGAGTTAGCAGTCAGTGACACTATTTAGTTGAGTGGGATGCGATATGAGTTGTGCGGCATACCTGGCTTCCTTTCCAGGTACTGGTCGCAGACTCCACAGATCTTAAGCAGTTAAAGGTAATACAAACTGATATTGATTACGCTATCACTTGGTTGAATGTTAATAAAACAACCGTAGAAGGCATGAAGTCAGAGAAAAATGTAAAGTTATGAAAACAATATTTTACGCAGCATACAGATCACTTATAAATACCCAGTTCAACTAAGACAACTGGTTGAATGGAAACCTGTATGGTCAAATTGATAAATGCCATTTCTTGTGGTTTGATCATTCCTTGCAGTGAGCTTATTTTTTTAGCCGAATGGTCGCATGAATAAGCTGTTTCGTAGTTGACTCAAGATTTTACTTCTGATGATCTACCATTTGCATGATCATGGAGTATGGAGAGACATGACAACCCAATCAATTGAGATAGGATTGAACAAGATGAAAGGACCATAGAACTAAGATTCTGGGTTTCACTTTGAGATCTCTCAACCTACTTATTCCTTCTTACTTGGCCTTGCCGTCGAAGTATGGATATAGTATCGATTACATCTGGTATCAGAGATAACACGAAGAAAGTTTACACTTTCATATCGATACAATGATTCATTCCTGAAAAAGTCTTTGAGCAGTGCCATAGCTGTAAGGAAGTTCGAAGTTAACCTAGCCTAGATGCAAAATGGTGCTATTTTATCAAAATGAAGCACATCAACAACATCGATTTCTCTATCGCAAGTACAGGTGAAATTCAACGCTTCCTAACAACAAGGGCCTGGAAAAATATATATGTGTCGAGAGCATGAAGACGACCTTGACGGCTGAATTTGTGGAAATGAAAGGCTCTGCATTTGATTAACCAGGAGCTCTTTGGATCGCTTGGTGGTCGGTCATGCCATTTTGAACCAGAATTATGTAAGCTGCACGGGTTAGGAACTCAAACACCGCTGCAAGCCGCTGGGGCTGAACATTAGACAGATCAACATGAGGCGTTTGCATGTCATGTTCTTTATTTGGAAAAGCCATAGCGGCGGCCCATTCTCTAATTTGGGCGCAGCTGTTTGAGTGATCCTGGTGGCCAGCAGGTACTGCCTTCTTGACGCCGTTTCGAGGGTGGTGAAGTCGGGGTGTTATAGAGAAGATGTCTTGAAGTTGGAGATGACTCAATATATTCTCATAACCTTTCAGTTCCAGGCTAGCATTAGCATGTTCTTCTTCCAAAATTCTTTTTGATGGTTCCCTTTCATTCAGCACTTACCTACCTTGTTTTTTAAGCTCTCATTTTTCAAAGAATAAATGAGTTACAGTAATTGTAGTAGAAGTTCACTATTTTGAACAAACTGACTCTGGACACACCAAGGCTTTTATTAGAAACTTTACTAGTTATGCGTTCATGGCCATGGCCATCGAGCCTTTACCGTTTACATATAAGGATTATGCCCTACTTGCGCGATTCACGGTTAACCAGCGCCTATACGTGGAGGGCATAACCGCTCTCCTTCGCCATTGCCATCGGAAAGCTATGACAGGCAACATGCAAAGGCTCATGACTAAGAGTTTCTTGGATCCGGTTAGCGGGAATCCCTTGCTGGTTCGTCTGAGTATGTACACAATCGAGAAATACGGCAGAACACTGGCTCCGCTCTACTTCATCCTGGCCAATATCGATGTGCTGCCAATAGCGGGAAGTATTCGGCACGAGTTGAACGCAGCACTGCTGAAGCCTGTACCTGAGAACGGTGCGACTGTCGAAGAAAAGGCTCAGCATCTGCGCAAAGTATTTTTGGGAATGCTGGCAGATCGGTCACTCTCAGATCTTCTTTTTCTTGTCGTGCGAACACTTCCTTTCAAAATTGCTAGCTACACCGACGAGAAGCGAAACCTAGATTTGGAGAAACCCAAGGTTATCCTGGATAAGCTCTCCACCCTAAGGAAACTGATCAAGTTCACAGTTTATTCCGAAGCTGGCGATGAGGCAGATGAGCTACTCCTCACGAAGGATAAGTCTTCACCGTGGGGAAGCATCAATGCTATCAGGCACAGACTCGCCCGCGAAGCAAAAAACAAAGAAATAGAATGCGTCGAATACATTCAGCCTGATGACATCCTAGTTCACGGAAATTTGCTCAATCGGCAGTATATCCGCAGTTTCTACCACCAGGCGAGGAACAAGTTTGACGAGCATTGGAGAACCATCAACAAAGTGTACAGAATGACCGGGATAGAGGCCGCGGGGAAAATGTTGCTCGATAATTCCGAGGCCACCCTTTGCGAGGACAAGTCAAATCCTTTCTTTTCCGTGCAGCAGGTGTTTCCGCACCAGAGGCGTCGCGAGCAGCTTCCCCAGAAGAGAGGGGATGTAACGGAGGATGAAAAGTCTGTAGTGTTGGGCGCCATAGACGAAATGACAGTTGTTCTTATGTGGATGATTTGGTTTGCCACGGGTACTCCTTACCGATTCCCCGAGCTAGAAGCGCTGGCGTACGCAGGTAAGAAGAGATGTGTTTTTGTTGATAGCAGCACTCGCACGCTTCTCCTCGCCACAGACTATTGCAAGAATGGTAAAGTTGTGAACATTGTAAAATGGTTGGACAAGCGCACCTCCTATTACCTATTGTACTTTATAATTGTACTGCGTCCACTGCAAAGCACGCTACTGGGACCGAATTATGACGCGTTCAAGCTACCAAAAGAGGAGGACTGTGACCTGGAAAGCATCTGGCTGTACATCGAGGGAAAGAGGAAGAAGACGAGACGTGAGCTGTCAAAGAATGTTTTGTCGCAGTACTTGTTTTGGATGTGAAAAGTGGGACCACTATGAGTTATAAGAGGTTTTCACATCTATTTGACGTATTCCCGACTAATGCCGTTAAGAAGCTAAACTTCCGCTCTCTGCGGCAGGGCATGATAGGAATCATGCGGCGGTATGTCAATGACAATCAGGGCGATTATGAAGCCATTCGGATGGCGGCGTGCGAGCTACTTGCACATTCCGTGAAAACAGGTCTGGAAGTATACGGTGTGGATGGCTTCTCCTTCGAAGGATTAGTTCACTCTACCGCGTATGCTTTGCAACACACCATCTCTGATCAGTACATCCGCTGGGCTGGACTCTATGATGAGGAGGTGGTTGTGGAGCAGGTGAAGAGATCGGCACCCACGTCTTTTACACCGAGCTTCATCGAGCCTGGTCAATTGAAGGTGGCGGGAACTCGATTGTACGGAAATGGGTTTGAGTTTACAAGTCAAGACCAGTTTGAGGCGTGTCTAAAGATTTACATCTCCAGTCGGAAGATGTTTGCCGTCCAGGCGCCGACGGGCTTTGGCAAGACCTTGCTGTTCCAACTACCCCTCATGTGTCTCGCGGATAGAAAGGAACGAGTGGTGTCGTTTGTGTTTGTTCCGTATGTGGCCTTACTGGTGGGGACGATCTCGAGGCTAAGCAAGGGTGTGCGCGCAGGTCCTATTCGTGAGTTGCTTGAGACAAGGCCCTACGGGTCCTACGATTTCCTAGACGCGTACGTCGGTGTCTACGAAGAGATGGCTAATAGTTTCTTCCGAGACCTCATCAACACCTGGAAGACGCGATTTCTTGAGGTTAATCTTGGGATGCTAGTGATAGATGAGTTTCATAACCTGCATGAAGAAAAGAGCTTTCGTGGTTCGCAATTGGTTTCCGTAAAGAGAATCGATTACGAGCAGTTTTGGAAAGTAGTAATGATCACGGCGACGGGGTCTCAGGCGTCCATGGAAGGGTCGATCAAGAGATTAGGCCTGAAGCATCCGCTACTGTACAGCAGTACCTTGGATGTGGCCCGTGATGACAACATCAGGGTGTTGAACTACGTGAAAGAGCCGTGCCTCGGGCATGTTTACAAATATTCCGAGACCATGATAGATAATGGTATAGCTCAGGTCATTGGGTACTTGCGGCAGCTATATGAAGTCGAACCAGCCGCGAAAGCAGCCGTGATAATGGGAAGCAAGGTTGTGGTAGAAAACTTGTTCTTTGCGATTAAACAAGAGTTTCACACAACGTATGTGCATGGAGGACTGACTGTACAGGAGAAGATTGAACGGGTGAATACATTTATCGGAGATGACAAAGCTCAGGTTCTGATAGGAACGAAACTGTTGTCGCAGGGCCTTGACGTGGAGGAGCTACGTCTGATAATTTTGCTCGATTACATGCCCGATATGTCTGAGTATATCCAATGTGTGGGACGCATACGGACTCATGGGGTAGCAATCGCTGTAGGTGGCACTCACACGGCACAACGATGTATTACCGAGCAGATCTGCGATTACTATCATATCCCATATACTGGACATAGAGGATGTTGTACCAAGCTTGATAGTGTGTCGGAGCGCACCAAGAGCATTTTCCACCGCCTTATGAACAGAACTGCGCACAAACGCTTTGCGAGTGAGCTTTATGATTCAGGGGAGTCGGACGACGAACTGCTGGCGCTTTTACAACCCTCTGAGTCCCAAGAGATACGAGTGTCTCAGACAAAGAACAAGTTGAGTGCACTATACCAGGGCAAGCGGAGTATTCTTGACTTCCTTGGCTTTGAAGGCGATCAGCACATCGATTTGTCATTCTTTGGCTTGGACGAGACCTTTTTTGGCAGCATTACTTTCATGCGGACCAATGTAGCATCGCAATGCTGGAGCTGCCTCGAAAAGACTGAGCTATGTTGTTGCTGGACTCACGAGCCAGGACCTCAGGAACTGATTCTCCGTAACTTTGCAAGACAGGGATTAGCATTTGTGCAGTGTGTATCAAATGCAGAGGACTATTACACAGAGGTTAAACTTTGCAGGGACGAGGGTGTGCCCAGTTGGCTAATACATCTTGAAAAGATAGCACCCAAAATGAAGGAGAGGTACCAGCGCGTGTACAAGAACTACCACAATCTGGTGAGAGGAAGAGTGTTTTTGACAAGAGCTTAGTGGAGGTACGTGGAGATGTGAATACATGCGAAACAGAGAAGTCTTCTTATTTTTCAACGAGGGAGAACTGGAAAAGTGCCCAAGGCGTGGCTGTGGTGATGGTATCAGCAAGGCTATGGAAGTGAGGTCACCGTGACATAGCCAGAGATACTTCCAATCTCACATGAAAAGTGTGAATGAGAACATGAACATCTACAGCCGTGAATACGAGAAGTTGATCACCCATGAACCTGCCGTGTCAATTGTACTTTACAAGCTGATGCAGTTTGGTATGTTCTTCAACATGCATTTCAGGGAGGCTGTGTGGAATACATTTCCTGAGCTACCAAGAGTGGGTTACTTTACACATTGGCTGAGGTTGATGGCACACAGGGCGAACTACGGAGATGTGGAGGTACCACTATACATGGTGGTAGCGGTGCTGTACTACAGAAGTCGGAGGGTGTAAGTTTGCTGAATAGTGTCTTGCATGTCTTATGTATCTTATGCATATGATATGTACTTTGTGCATATGATATGCATGTTTGCATTACTTTGTGCATGTAATA
>JAKTSC010000090.1:0-19272 GCA_030580015.1 Lachancea waltii | reverse complement strand
CCGATAACGTGATCACCTGCCACATCGGACTCGTTATCAGTTACCTTGGTGGATCTCATTTGCCGGAGAAGATAGGGAAATCGATAGACATAGCCAAGAATCGAAATGCGGGGCAGTCAACAGCGAACAACCTCGATGACAATGGAATAAGAGATAAGGAAAATCTCTTCACGGTAGACTATATATTCGGCAGACCATATATAAGGACAACTTCAATCCAACCTCGGAGCCTTGTTTTAGACAATCTTAAGGAATTGCTAAAATCTGCCCACATCATATATACTGTAGGTGTTTTCTTTTCTTTCATTTCTCGAGATATACAATGTCAACTGCATCTACCTGTACCAGTGTGAAAAACCAGAATATGAGTACCAAGACGAAGAGCATTTCGGTTGCAGCCGTACCAGAGTTTGTAAACGGCTCGCAAGGTGTGCACAATCTTTCCATGGGGGATCTGGAGTACAAGAATAAGAAGCCGGCTTTTTCATCTAAACTCGAAGAGCGGAATCATGTGTTGAAGCACATGGCATGTGCTTTTAGAGTTTTTGGACGCAAGGGCTACAACGAGGGCACTGCTGGTCACATCTCAGTGCGTGATCCAGTGGACCCTGAAACCTTCTGGATAAACCCTCTGGGACGCCATTTTTCGCTCATGCGTGTCTCGGATCTGGTGCATATCGATGGCGATGGTAATGTGCTGGCTGACGGAAACCAAGCCGTAATCAATCGTGCGGGCTTCAAGATTCACTCGCAATTGCACAAAGCCAGGCCTGACGTCAACGCTGCTTGTCACGCACATAGTGTTTACGGGAAGGCGTGGTCTGCGTTTGGACGCGAAATCGATATGCTCAATCAGGACGCCTGCATGTTTTACAAGAAGCACACCGTCTACAGAAACTTTGGAGGCGTAGTGTTGGAAGATGAGGAGGGCCGCCGTTTGGCCGAAGCCTTGGCGGACAACAAGGCCATCATTCTACAAAACCATGGCCTCCTGACCGTAGGCGAAACCATCGACGAAGCTGCCTACCTTTTTACGTTGCTAGAACGCACATGTGAGGTACAATTGCAAGTGGAGATGGCTTCCAGAGCTGGCCTCGAAAAAAAAATCATCGATGATGAAGAAGCATACTACACTTATTTCAACACATCTGATCCCGAAACGTTGTACACTGAGTTCCAGCCTGAATATGATCTGGAAGTTGAGTTGACTAATGGCGCTTTCGAGAAATGAAGGTTTTCAACTCTTAAGCTAACATCAAGATTTGAAAAATATAACGAAACAAATCTAAGATAAAACTCCTCATAGGGTGTAACATCCTAGGCGGCTCCCCCATCATTTTAAAACATCACCGATTTTGACCATTTAATAGAATAACGGCCTTAGGTATATGTCCCTATCGCTAATTATTATACTGACGTTGACCTTCGTACTAGGTGATGTGTATTTATTTTAGCTGTTAACGAGTGATTGTACTAAGGGTAAGAGTGAATAAGGGTTCAAATTGTGCGATGAATCGACATTTCTTGGCTAAGCACTGGCAAGGTTCGGCTTAGGCCTGTAAATGGAGGATCTCTTGCTATATTTTAAGATTTGTCATTCTATACGCCAAACCTATAGCCTATGTTCCCATCACTGGCTTCAATAATTCATATCCCTGGAAAGAACAGTAAGCGTAGCACTTCAGCAATTGCTTCATCAATGTCTGCCTTTGTTAGATGTGACACGGCACGTACCGGGAGAGAGGACCAGGTTTATTCGGCCATTACAGGCGCTCGACTTGTTGCTGGATGCATATGTTTAGATGAGTCCAAGAAAAACGTCCTCATGGTGCAATCATCTGCACACAAGAACAAGTGGGTGCTACCAAAAGGGGGAGTTGAGAAAGATGAGGCTGATTATGGAAGTACTGCAGTCAGGGAAACTTGGGAAGAGGCAGGCGCCCTCGGGGAAATTGTCAAGGAACTAGGCATGATCGAGGATATGCGTCCACCAAAGCATTTCAATAGGGATATAAAGGCATTCGAGAAAGCTACGGATTTACAAATCAGCAAGCATCCCCCAAGATCAGAATTTCATTTTTTTGAGATGATTGTAACGTCATTGGAGAAGGAGTATCCAGAATGTCATAAACGTACGCGCAAATGGTTCTCCTATAAAGAAGCAGCGGAGCAACTACGCATTGCAAAAAGACCTGAATTACTAGAAGCACTAAATCGATCCAGCATTTGCAAAACGGATGATGTCTGAAGTTTTCCACGTGAGATGGCACTTCTTTTCCTGCTTTGGCCTGGCGCTGTGTTAGGTTTCAAGTTAAGAGCAGTTCATATTCCAAGCACTTTACGTTTAGACTTGCCAGTTAGTTCTTGGTGAATTCTTTTGGAGTTACATAGATATTTACTATTGCTCCGGGCCGCCGTTTATACGCATAGATTGGACGATAAGTGCCACTTTTGCAGTAACACAGCTGTGTCATCGGACGGCAACTTCACAGAGAGACTCTATATACTTATCCGTACGGCTACTTCCCGCCTAGGAGACCTCCCAAAATATCTTGCATAAAATTCACTGGCTTTTGAATGGTAATCCCAAAGTATTCCTGCCCCAGAAACTCAAGCTGACTTGAATACCGCTCAACACAGCCGGCGTAGCGCGCTTTGAGAAACTTGAAGAGTTCGCCATTCTTGGTCTGGCAGGTAAAGAGCAGCAACTGCAAAAAGTTTAGGTCTGCGTAATCCTCGAAGATCCACATTTCAAATCCTTCTTTCACCACCTTCTCGCACTTGGGACTGTACTCCGCTACGAATTTAGTCAGGAACTTGTCTTTGCTCAAATGTGCGTTCTGAACATTGCCAATGAAAAGGTAGTTGAACATCAACCGCGAAAAAAAGTCTCCCACAGCTTCACGGTCACCGCTTTGTGTGTACCAGTCCCAGAGCAATGCCACGTACTGATCCAGCGAGTCGTGAGTCCCCAAGACAAAATACCGTTCTGCCTCATAAACGTGGCCTCCCTCTGCCAGCTTAGAGCCTATCACTGAATGAAGATACGAGTCTCCGTACTTGCACGTTCCGAATTTTACTGACCAATTGTTCATTCCGGTAACAACGTCCTTGATATTCGGCTCCTCGGGATCTAGCACTGCTAAAAGACGTACAAGACGTGATACTGACACGTCACTAACCTCAATCTTAGCCACCTCATACACCTCAAGTAGATAAAATATCAAGTCTGTGGCTGATCCTCCTTGTTTTGCTCCCACAAGTGCTTGTGCACCTTCTGTAATGAGATCAATCGCCTCACTATAATTCTTGCTCCTCACATAACGATTCGCGATCGTTCTTAAAGTTTGATGCGCTTCATAGTAATCCCCAGCTTGGATACGTGCTTGGAATCTCGCTAGAGTTCTATCTAGCTTCGCATTACCGCTCATTCTTGGAGTGCTTCGATGCTTCTTGGATGCGACGTATAGTGTTTTGAAAAAAATCAAGGTCAGTTCGTCTTGAACCATTTCACCTATCGTATATCATATGGACAACAAGAATGAGCGATCCTGAGGAGGCTATACAGTTGATCAACGAGAATAAGGAGTTTAACAGTGAGACTCTGTCATATTTTGAAAAGTGTGTGAACAAAAGAGATGTGGGAATCGGATATCATGTCATTTCTGTGTTTGGATCACAATCAAGCGGGAAATCAACGTTATTGAATGCATTGTTCCATACCCAGTTTGACACAATGAATGCCAAAGTCAAGAGGCAGCAGACTACGAAAGGTATTTGGTTGGGTCATACTACAACAATTGCAACGCCTCAGAATGTTTCAACGCCAACCAAGGACCTTTTTGTGCTTGATGTAGAGGGCTCAGACGGTGCAGAACGCGGAGAGGACCAGGACTTCGAGCGGAAAGCGGCCCTTTTCGCTATATCGATCTCCGAGGTTTTGATTGTGAATATGTGGGAGCAACAGGTAGGGCTTTACCAGGGTAATAATATGGCACTCTTGAAAACAGTCTTTGAAGTGAACCTATCACTTTTCGGCCACAAAAGTGATCACAAAGTTCTGTTGCTCTTTGTAATTAGGGACCATGTTGGCGTAACCCCATTGTCAAGTTTACAAGAGACGCTTGAGGCGGAGTTGACAACCATTTGGGCCGATCTGACGAAGCCCGAAGGATGCGAGGACTCTTCCCTTTACGACTTTTTTGATCTCAAGTTTACTGCTTTGGCGCACAAGGTGCTTCAACCTGATTTGTTTCTCGAAAATATCAAGGGTTTGGGAGAGAGGTTTTGTGCTGAGAGCGGTGAGAAGGCCTTTTTCAAGCCTGAATATCATCACAACCTGCCTCTAGATGGCTGGACTATGTATGCAGGAAACTGCTGGAATCAGATTGAAACCAACAAGGATCTAGATTTACCTACGCAGCAGATATTGGTCGCAAAGTTCAAGACCGAAGAAATCGCAAATCAAGCTTTGGCGAATTTCCAAGCTGAGTATCCTGCTGAACTGCACAAGAAAGGATTGGAAGATGTTGTAAAGAAATTACAGCAATTGAAAGAGAGTTGTCTCCTCGAATATGATACGTATGCATCTCGCTATGCCAAAGGAGTTTACATGGAAAATAGAATCGAATTGCTGGGCAATATAGAGACAAGATTTGAAGATACGATATCCCAATTTTTGACACTTCAAAAAGACCTTCTTATCTCAACACTAGAAACGGAGGCTACTGAGAAATCCAGAGGAACTCCCTTTGTCGAACGGATTAACGCTGCTCGGTCCAAAGCTTTGAACTCCTTTCGGAATAGCATAACCGAATTTACGAGAACTGAACTTGTTGCCTCTTTGGCAAATGAGGAAGAAGCATTCATTGCTTCTTTGGACGACGCATGTGCCACGCAAAGTCAGAAGCAACTCAAGTTGATCACGAATCGTCTCAATAAGAATGTTGCAAGCGGGATAAAGGAAGAAATTGTTTTCCTTCTGGCCCACCCAGAGCCCGATCTGTGGGATACCGCAATTGCCAAATTTAATGCGATTGTCAAGGAAAGTGCGCAGAGGTACGAGATTTCTGAGGGGGTATATGACTTTCAAGTTGGCATTTCCAAAGCCGAAGACCAGAAAGTCTACAAGAAACTTCGGTCCAACGCCTGGGCAACCCTATACGAAATTGTTCATGACTACTTAACTGAAGACAATGTTGTCTCCATTTTACGGGATCGCTTTGAAAACAAATTTAGATATGATGAGCATGATTCCCCTAGGCTATGGAAGAACGAGGAGGAGATCGATAGCGCTTTCAGAATTGCTAAAGAGTACGCTCTGAACGTTCTTGATCCCTTGTCATTGGCTGCAACTTCTGACCATGTTGAAATCATCCCAGATGTAACTCCTCGTAGCGAACTTGATGTTGAGCTACTTGAAGGTGAATATGAGGATGATTCTGGAGTTTACCATGAAAAGAATTTCGCTCATATTCTAACCGCCTCTCAAAAAGACAGGATTATTCAAAAGTTCAAGCGTCAGGCCAACACTACTGTCATCGAAGCCAAAAGATCTATCATTCGCACAACGACGCACATTCCGGTGTACATCTACGCTTTGATCGTTGTTTTGGGGTGGAATGAATTCATGATCGTGATCAGAAACCCTCTTTTTGTAACACTTTCGTTGATTTTGAGCGTCGCTGCATACTTCGTTCACAAACTCAACTTATGGAAGCCTATTCTAGCGCTGGCAAATTCAATTGTGATTGAAACAAAATCGCTTGCAAGGGACAAGTTAAAAGGTGTCTTGGAAGATCATCCAAGTACCCCTTCTGCCCGGTCTTCAAGGCATAGTACCGAAGAGTTTGAACTGCAAGATATGCCTAAAGCCACTTCCCAGGATAGTGACGAAAATTAGATCAATTGTGTAGCATCTTAGACTGTCGAAAATACGATTCGCCAAAATATAGATTCACTGTATAAGACATCGAACACTCATGTGATGCTTAATTGAATTTATATCGTATTTCTGTTCGGTTTGAAGCGGTGAATGAGTGCTTCATCACCCTTAAAGGTTGACTTTAGCGAGCTCAACGAATGGCTTCCCTACACAATTGACTCGAGAACAATCTTCGGCTCTTTTTCTCATGTAAAAGAAGCACAGAAGATAACTTTGTGTTTCTCTACCCTAAAGGGATGCCCAGTGGTGGTTATCTTCGATGCCAAAGATATAAAGAAGCAGGCAGCCGGCCAAGGTATTGTTGTTGAATCTGATATTACTGAGCAGGTTGCTCACCTATTGAGAGAACCGTCTAAAGCACTGCAAATTCATATCGACGAGAATCAAGTTGTACTAGAAATTACTATATCTCGAGATATCACACTCAGCCTAACATTCTCCGCTTGTCGACTTGAGGAATCTCAGATTTCGGCAGTGTTTCGAGCACTATCTTGCTCTCTGTTCAACAATCTGATTGTTTTCAAATATGCCATTGATGATCTTGAAAGAACAATAAGCCATAAAGACAATGCATTGTCCTTCTTAGCTGATAGCGTGGAGGACGCTGGGTTCAAAAGTGTAATAAAAAAGTGGGCACCAATTGGATCGTTCAATGACGAGCTTTTGCGAAAGTTTAACCTGGCGGAATGGCTTCATGGATGGGGCCCACCTTCGGCTGGTGCTAGAGGACCCAATGACATTTCAAGCACCTTTCAAATGATGCAAGTAATATACAGAAATTTGCAAATGAGGGAGTTACATCCTAAGGAGCAACTCGACGACATAGCCGCTCGACACGAGTACAAAGATGATTCCTACACGTCAAACACTAATGCGGACGCCGAGCTCAGTAATAACGAATCCACTTTCACCACAGATCTGTTGGTGAAGGCTGAAAAAACATCTAGTGACGAGCATCGAAGCGAGACCGATACACTACTTCTCAAGCGACCCGAATTATTACCTGTTAGTGATTTACAAAGTTACGTATTACCAAAACCACCCTCGCCAACGCCGGAAATTGAACTTCAGTCGTCGCCCAGTCCTTCTGAGGATAGATCTCCCAATCGGAAAAGACGAAGATTCGGTAAAGTTAAGATTGAATGAAAGACAGCAGCAGCTGTTTGCTTCATTGTTAGAGTTCTCCATGAGTAGATGCACTGATCCATCTACTGGAGAGTATCTTAAGCGCTTGCTTCTGCTTAGCATCTCGATCTCTGTATAAACAGTGAAGAACTTGAATCCAAAACTGCACGAATTTTTTTAGTTCAGGTTTTGTGCAGGGACTAGCTAGTGCAAAAGGTTGAGCAGTCTTCCAAGTTTCTTTCCGGATTCCCATTGGTTGGAAGTAACCTGCAAACACAGACATCCAAAACCTTTGTATGCATTGCCAGCCTGCTTTCAAGTCCGTGACTTTTGCGCTTTCATAATCTGTGAATTCTAAATCATCTCCATATTCTGCGTTCATCACGAAGTCGATTGCCGAAAGTGCAATTGCTTCTATTTCTTTGCTGACTTTCATAACAGTTTCCTCAAAGGCCGCTTTCGGTACTGATTCCTCCTGCTTTGGTGATGGAACATGCTCTGGGGAATGATCGACTTGACCAGTTAGTGAGCCCGTAAGTACATGGTTTTTTTCTTCGTAAGCCTTTTTAGCAATCAAGTCCGCTGACATCCCTTTTCGGAACGAAACTGTCAAAACACCCTCTGTGAGGGCCTTCAGGCATAGGTTTTTATCATTTGAAAGGAGAACGACAAACCGATGCAAATTTTCTTTGAAGTACAGGCAGCAATCCAGAATCGAATCGTCCTTGGAACTCGTAAAGTCTATCTTTTGGTTAAGACGTTGTCCTACTACGCTAGGATCAAGATTTGCAAGGTTCCCATATATCCAGTCATTAGCCTTGCGAGCCAACGCACCAATACTGCTATGCTGAGATTCTGGTAGCTCATTGGAGTTAGATCCTTTCAGCCCGTCTAACTCGTGAATTACCGTGCGCGGTACTACGATCTGATGATTAAACTGAGCACTACAGCGTCGCAGAGAGTCTAAGATATTCAGATGCGAAATGATAAAGTTTGTGTCGATGACAAAAGTCGTTGTAGAGACTCCTAGTTCTGTTGCTGGCGCTACACCGTCTAACTCCATCAAATCTTCATCAGTGGCGTGCTTTGGAAGAGTATCGTGATTTCTGTGATCTGCGACGACGTTGGAAACCATCTGAACCGCATCTTCGTTGCTCATGTCCAGCATGAAAGAGTCCCCATCAGCTTCTATGCCTTGCTGCAAGTCCGTTCCCTCGGCTGGACCTGAATTGGTGGGCTTTTTAGTAGTTTGATTCTGGGCTGGGTGAATATCATCCTCATTTCTTTGTTCGATTAGTACACGCTCAATATCATCAATTGTGTACTTAGATGTGCTGGATAGCATTACCTCCCCATTTCTGGATCGACTTGTGTGAGCTCTGGGCATTCAAGTGAGACGTACCTAACTGACCCTGTTCTTATTCAGCGATGAGCTAGATGCCAACTCCGATGGAGTCTGAAATTGATTAACTGATGCCCAATATACGTATGTCACGTGACTATACGATAATCAGATAGCTAATACCTGTGAGCTACACAACTCGTATATCAGCTTTTTTTCACCTATTCGGTTGATTGCTCAAGTGTTGAGCTGGGATTACACATAGTACAAATGGTCGGTATCTTGTAGTGCAAAATCTCGCTTCATCATTTTCAAGAATGCCCTTCGCGGTTCGCGGTCTAGTAAATCGTTATATTCTAATCAATGACAACCTCATTTGAGGTCCCTATATAGTTGTTAAAGTGCCTATGTATCCGATCTACTAAGATTGACACAGTTCTAAAATAGAACCTTGATTTACCAAATAAAATGGCATCTCCGAGATTCGAACATAAGATCATCGTGTCAATAGATAATTCTAATATAATTGTGTACGGTGGCTTATCTAATCCTTCTCGTCAGTTCTTTTGAGAATTTTTTGATAACGAAATATTTTTGATGGACTCTTTTTTTGATAATAATGTGGTGTTTGGGTTTTATGGAATAATAATTGAGAGATGGATTGACACCCTTGCACCACATAGTTAAACTACAATATCAGGTGTGACTGCTCGAAAGCGACAGCGGCTGGATGACAAACAGTAATTAATTATAGAGAAGCTATTGAAGTAAATAAGATGGAACAAATAGGAAAGATGGTATAAAGCACAGAGTGGTGAGCCAGTGTTGTAGAATGGATCGTGCAACTTCAAGGTCACACAACAAGCGACTGTGGTGAGTATTTCTCAAAACGTGCAATTAACGCCAGCAAAAAAAAAATTACGGAAATTGCGAAGAGCAGTGACGTTCAACATCCTCGTCTGCCAGAAGATCCTCAAGGCAACCAGTAGAAGTGAGAGACTTCAGTCTGCCGCTTCGTTCCCTTGGGGACTTCTTGCATCATGGAGGGTAGTCTTCTTCTTTCCTCCGCTCATTCGCTTCCCGTAGACTTTTGTTTCCACAGCTGCCGCACGCAGCGGAAGCTCTTTGTGTAAAAAAAGCTGGAGTCCATGGGAATTGCCGCCCGATTCAGCCATGTGCCAGACTCATGTTGTGGGCCTCGAAGTGCACTCCCCCGCACTTGCATCGTCTCGCCACCTCTGTTCCAACCGCGTTCACCTCCATCCGCTCTCCATTGATTCTTGGAATTGTTCACCCCAACGTAAAGATATAGGAAATAAAAAAATCGATTTCAATTCAAAATGGTACAAAAAATAGCATGCTAACACTTGAACAGGAACCAATTCCGCTTATCTCAAACGACGGGCCTCACGCTCGGATTCCATCAACACCAAGATGTCGTTCTCTCTGACTGGACCCTTGACGTTTCTGACAATGGTACGGGAAGTGTCGTCCAAGAACTCAACACGGACCTGAGTGACACCACCACGGGAGCCGGTACGGCCTAGAACTTTGATAACCTTGGCTAGAGTGACTGGGGTCTTGGAGTCCATTTTTGATCTGATTCTCTCTGTGCTTCTGAAATCGAGTTAACAAGAATAAGTGAAGCTCAATTTCACTGGAGAGTTTTCACTCTGAAAAATTTTTCAGATTCTACCAGCGCGATGTGCGTGCTAATTATTAACGATAGTGTGCGGGTAACATGAAAGAGAGCCAACCAGGACATCTCGCAATGTGTTGCCGCCGACTTGGCAAGCCGGGAAGGTGAGCTGGGAAGGTGTAGAGGCAGCATTGGATCTTCAGTAGTGAGAGCATTGCATTAGGGATTAGTATTTTGACTAGGACTGATCGAACTTCTTGTGGCGAATCACGTTGACTAACTGATCCTCTGGAAGGTGAAGTAGATCTTTAATCTCGCCCATAAACTGCGACATTTGGGTTACGTCCTGTTCGAAGCTAGTCTGCAGTTTTGTGAATAGGTTCTGGTATTTTTGCGATAGCTCAAGGCAAATCTTGTTGTTAAGCTCCTCGTTGATGATTCTCATCTTGTTAACGAGATCATTCGAGAAGCTGTTTATGGAGCTAAAGATCTGCTCTTGAAGTTTGTTGGTAAAAGATGTCCCTAGGATATCCTTGTGATTCATAGGAAACAATTCTGTGGTTGAAGCAATGGTAGTGGACTCGAGATTTGTGGATTCAGCAGCATCCGGAATTTTGTGAGGAACTTGAGTGAGCGAGTTGTCCACCTTGCATGTACCCTTTTCTGTTTCAGCTTCCGGCCCTGACGTAGGCGCTCCAGTGGTTATTTTAGTGGTTTCTGTCGAGCTTTCCATGGGATGTCTTTCACATTTCTCTGGACTTGGATCTGCTTTGTTCTCGAGAGGCTTGTTTGCTACCTGCTGCACAACTAACTTGGTACTCTCTGGATCGGCACGGTGACTTTCTAATTTTCTTTTGCGTGTATGTGCTGGCTTGGGAGGCTCTACATTGGGTACAACAGAGCGTTCTACTCGCCCATGGTCGAGGCTGGTAACGCTTGTCACATCTTTCTTGATACGTTTTTTCGAGTGCGTGCTGACTCTTTTATGATTGAAGATGCTTTCAAGTTGCAATAAGTCCTTCTCTCTTATGGACGTTGCGAATTTTGGTTTCGGCGGCTGTGTCTCTTGAAGCTGATTTGTCACGAAAGCACTTGTTATAGTTCTCGCGTCAGGTAAGGGCCCTTTTTTTTTGGCGCCTAACTCAACCGACTTCACCGTGGTATGCTTTATTTCATGCAATGACCTTTTCTCTACTCTCTCTCGTCTTCTTTTCTGTGCCAATACTAGTGGAGATTGCTCGTTGTCGCTGGTCTCATGCAGGCTGAAATCTGAAGCGTCGAATTTCTCAAGGACGTGTGGGTGCTGTGATGGGTGGGCAGACAATACTGAGGGTTCAAAGTCCCATTCGTCAACTTTTATACCTGGAGCAGAGACCGTATTGTCAACGCCGTCGTTCTTCAATGGATAAAGGCAAGCCGCAGCATCGTTTGAGGATAATGCTTCTTTAATTGGCAGGCCGCTGGTGGAAACTTCTTCCAAGTGACTGGATGGACCAGAACCTCGGGACACCACGCAATCATCTTCACTTGAGACGTTGAAGCTCAGAGATATGAAAGAGGTGACCTCGCTAATTTTGGAATTTCGGTTCTGAGACACAATGTTATTCGCTAGAGTGTGGTCTGAACACTCTACGTAGAAACATGTTGCTCTGTGCAGACTATTCAATAGATTGGCATGCGGCGAGAAAGTTACAACTTCTAGGTCTTTCAAAGGTCTCAACTGCAACCCACGGGTAAGCGTAGCGGCAACGTCAAAGCCCTTTACCTGCATTTCGATGAGTTCCCAATCCTCCGTCCAGACATATAACAAATCGTTGAATAATTGAAGGCAAACAGGGTGCGCTACCTGCTTCACTGCTTTTTTGGAACCTCTGATGGAGTACGAGAGTGATGTGATCTTTCCGAAGTTATAGAAGGGTCCTAATCTCTTCAAAACAAACTTCATACCTGATTGTCTCGATTGAGGATAAAGAGGGTCGCCAAAAAATGCTGAGTTACGATGCGGGTCTTGCCAAATTACGGGAGTAGTTTTTGGCGCATTTTTTTCAGACTTGGGCGTCCCAGGAAACAGGAATACTAAGAGCTCGATCAAATAATTAGCCAATTGAAAGTCTCGCGTGCATTCCAGTGCCTCGCGCACTTTTTCCCTGAATTTTACCTGCACCATGGATGCCAAGAGTGGTTTGCATTGTTGCTTTGCTTCCATAGATACCGCCAGTAATGAAGCAAGGCCTTTCCATGCCGAAGGGTTGCTATGATCAAGACCAAACTCCAGTAAGTCGTTGACCAAGTGGAGATCAAAATTAGCCCCAGTCCACATTTTGGGGCCCTAGTCATTGTTAGAATTGAGGTTTGCGTATTTCAAAAAGGGTAATCCATATAGTTACTGACCATCAACTTGCCCCATGCTGTGTAAAGCAAGCCCGGTACATTGCTACTGTCTGTTCTGGACGATTTGATAATAATGAACACAGCGTCCACTACTTGCCATTTATATGGTAGTCCGCTCTTCTCGTTGGCATCTAATACCCGATCTATAGCCTCTTGGGCAGCCAAATCTATGTTGTCCGCACTTTTTCTACTCTTTGACCGTAAATTCGCCAAAAAGCCAAGATTTGGGCCAAGTTTTTTTGTTTCAATAAGCCTTGTCAGCTCTTCTAGCTCTTCTAATATCTGTGGCATCGTAGAGACTCCTAGAACTTCCCTTGGCGTTTCCTTACTCTGCTAAAGTTGTTGTTTGTTGTTGAACTTTGTTCAAATAGCCGCTGTTCCTCTCCATGAGGTTGTTTGTTTTCGTGTACAATGATCTCTGCTCAAATATTCTAAAACAACCGACTCTGTAGCCCTGTTGTTTATTATAGGATGTATTCCATCACTGGCGGTATGTATCAATGTTGGAAACTCTAGCTCTTTATAACAATTATCTTCCACTTCATATCTATGATAATTATTACTATTATGATTATTATGACTATTACCAAGTGAATTTAGTAGGCCCTTTTATTTAATCTTCCTAAAAAAATTTAGCATCAAGAACACTCATCGATTCTTATCTTGAACCAAAAGATACAATTATAAGGCTAAAATGAGTTCTGTTGATGAGCTTACTAGCCTTTTTGGCAAGATTGGGTTTGAAGAACCTAAGGTGAAAGAAATCGTAAAGAATAAGAAGGTTGCTGGGTCTCTGGAGTCCCTCATCAAAGAAAGTCCATCGGATTATCAATGGGATAAGTCAACTCGGGCGTTACTACACAACCTAGCGTCTCTAATCAAGGGTAATGATCTACCAAACCAGAAACTTATTGTGAACGGCATTGTCTCGGGTGATCTCAAGACTCCGTTGCAGGTTGACGCTGCGTACAAGTATGTCAAATCTGCTCAAGAAAAGGCTACAGAAGACACGCTAAAAAAGGAGGCCGGTGTCGGTATTACAGTCACTGATGCTGAGGTCAGAGCAGGCGTCCAAAAGTACATCGCTGATAACAATGAAGCGATTGTCACCGAACGCTACAAGCTTGTGCCTGGAATCATGGCCAATGTGAAAGCTCTTCCAGAGTTGAAATGGGCTGAGCCGCGTCTGTTCAAGCCTATTATTGACGAGGAAATCCTCAAGGTCCTTGGTCCAAAGGATGAGAGGGACATTGTCAAGAAGGAGAAGAAGAAGAAGGGCAAGGAAACCAAGGGGGCTGCCACAACTGACACTAACGCGCCAAAAAGAACCATGTTTACAGAGGGCTTTTTGGGGGACCTTCACAAAGTTGGCGAGAACCCACAGGCTTACCCAGAGTTGATGGCGGCACATCTCAAGGCCACTGGTGGGAAAGTGCACACCAGATTTCCACCTGAGCCTAACGGATATCTGCACATCGGTCACTCTAAAGCTATTATGGTCAACTTTGGTTATGCAAAGCACAACGATGGTGTTTGTTACTTGAGATTCGATGACACAAACCCTGAAGCTGAGGCACCTGAGTACTTTGAATCCATTAAGAACATGGTAGCGTGGTTGGGCTTCAAGCCATGGAAAATCACATACTCTTCTGACTATTTCGACAAGCTTTATGAGCTAGCAGAGGTTTTGATTAGCAATAGTAAGGCGTATGTCTGTCACTGCAGTGGCGAGGAGATTAAACGGGGACGTGGTATCAAGGAAGATGGTACCCCCGGTGGTGAGAGACGCGCATGCGTTCACCGTTCTAGATCTGTGGAGGAGAATCTCACAGAGTTCAGAAAAATGCGCGATGGCCATTACAAACCTGGTGAAGCCATTCTGAGAATGAAGCAGGACCTCGAATCTCCATCTCCTCAGATGTGGGATTTGATTGCTTACAGAGTACTGAACGCGCCTCACCCAAGAACTGGTGACAAGTGGAAGATATATCCTACCTATGACTTTACGCACTGTTTGGTGGATTCTTTCGAGAACATCACTCATTCTTTGTGTACTACTGAGTTTTATCTCTCCAGAGAAAGCTATGAATGGCTATGTGACCAGGTTCATGTGTTCAGACCAGCTCAAAGAGAATACGGTAGGCTGAACATAACCGGAACCGTACTGTCCAAGAGAAAGATTGCAAAGCTTGTTAATGAACATTATGTCAGAGGATGGGACGATCCTCGTTTGTTCACATTGGAAGCTATTCGCAGACGTGGTGTCCCACCTGGAGCCATTTTGTCTTTCATCAACACTTTGGGAGTCACCACCAGTACCACCAACATTCAAGTTGTACGTTTCGAGTCTGCAATTAGAAAATACCTTGAAGACAATACCCCAAGATTGATGATGATTCTCGACCCTGTTGAAGTTGTTGTTGATAATTTGCCTGACGACTACGAAGAGCTGGTCAAGATTCCTTACAGGCCAGGAACTCCAGAGTTCGGCGAGAGAAGCGTTCCTTTCACGAAGAAATTCTACATCGAAAGGTCTGACTTCTCAGAGGCCACGGGTAATAAAGAGTTCTTCAGATTAACTCCTGATCAATCTGTGGGTTTAATCAAAGTACCCTACACAGTGTCCTTTAAGTCTCTAGATAAGGATGCCAACGGCAAGGTGATAAGGATTCATGTCAAATATGACAACGAAGATTCAAAGCCTAAGAAACCCAAGACTTACGTCCAGTGGGTTCCAGTATCTGCCAAGTACGCCTCACCTATTCGGGTATCTGAGACTAGAGTTTACAATCAACTTTTCAACTCCGAGAACCCTTCGGCACACCCTGACGGCTTTTTGAATGATATTAACCCAGAAAGTGAATTGGTTCACAAAAACTCTGTTGTGGAGCACAACTTTGATTATGTGGTCAAGAAGTCTCCTTGGGTTGTCGAAAGTTCCAAGAAGTCCGAGTTCTACGTCGAGGAGGATCCGGAACGTAAGGAAGTTTGCAGATTCCAAGCCATGAGAGTTGGTTACTTCACTCTTGACAAAGACAGTGCACATGATAAGGTGATCCTCAATAGAATTGTAAGCTTGAAAGATAGCACTAAGTGATGGGTATTTCTTCGATATTACATCCTACTATATATCCATCAACCTAGATCATTGCACATATATGAGGTTTTCTTCCAAACGCGCCTGTTTTCCCGGTAGGAAGTTAAGTAGATATAATCTTGAATTCTAGCTTGTCCTCTAGCAATGGTTTCCACTCTCTATCGAGTGAACTGTAAGCCTGTATTCTTGCAAATGTATTGTTAGCTTGCTGAATGACATACTCACGTGGGCAGCGATAGGTGCTCGAATAGAATATCTTCATAAAAGTTGGCCTTCTGATCTAAAGTTCAACTAAAGTTGAAGGCATCAGGTCAAGAACCAGATTGAAACCACATCAACAGCTAGAATTTTGCAATGAGTGGAAACAGAGCTGGGAAGTCTCTGACAAAATACAAGATCGTCTTTTTGGGCGAACAAGGTGTAGGAAAAACTTCGCTTATAACGAGATTCATGTACGATACTTTCGATGACCACTATCAAGCCACAATAGGCATAGATTTCCTGTCCAAGACAATGTACTTAGATGACAAGACAATAAGGTTGCAGCTTTGGGACACTGCAGGACAGGAGCGATTCAGATCGCTGATCCCATCGTACATTAGAGATTCACACGTTGCAATTGTGGTCTATGACGTTACCAACAAGAAGTCATTCGAATATATTGATAAGTGGGTGGAGGATGTTAAGTCTGAGCGTGGTGAGGAAAACGTGGTTCTCTGTATTGTGGGAAACAAAAATGACCTATCTGACGAGCGACAGGTATCGACGGAGGAAGGAGAGCGGAAGGCGCAGGTGCTGAACGCCAAGATATTCATCGAGACTTCTACCAAGGCTGGATTTAATGTCAAGAACCTTTTCAGAAAGATCGCGAAGACCTTGCCGGAGTTCCAGAAAGCTGATGAGGATCCGCTGGGCGAACAAGCCAAGAACAAACCAGATGTAATCGATATTACGACCGCAAGTGAACAAGAACAATCAAGCTGTCAATGTTAGTGAGTACGTATCAAAAATTAATAAAGTTAACGAAGACATACGGCTAAGAACTGAACACGTTTCTGCCTGCGCGTACAAGCCAGTGTGCTAATGTTCACGCAACAATGCTACAGAAAAAGATTATTGCCGCACGATTGATGATAAGCGCGATCTTTGCCCGGCCTACATGGAACCAAAATCTGTCTCAACGTAAGATCCGTCGAATGCTAGTGTCTTGCATATGCCAGGTAGCACCTCCACCTGCAATGGCTCGTAAGGGAAGCTTTCACCATCGACAGATATGACACTTTGTTTGAGTTTTGGAACCAACCGATATGCAACGATCTTGGAGTGAACAACTTCAGGCTGTAACACATGATGACCTTTGTCCAAAGACAGTAAAATAGGTATCATTCTTGTAAGAGATGTTCTAGAGTCAGTCAAGACAAGATCGAAAGTGCCATCGTTGGGCAAGGCCGCGGGGAAGAATTTGGCATCTGGAGCCATGTAGGGCATTTTTCCTGTGTAGAAAATTCCCATGTTATCCGTTATAGCTGGATCCACGACCTCCCAATCGTCGGGAATGTCATCGGTAATAAGATACTTTAGTTTGAAAGAAGCGTCGGTGATTTGGTCTGGGTCCTTAGTGCCGACAGCCGATTCGCTTGAGACAATTTCTTGTGACTTATTCTTGTGATAAGTATAATGTTCCCTCAGCTCATTCTTTGACTTGGCGGCATATTTCAAGTAGACATCACAGGGATACTTTTTCCGCTGCAAGATGTTCAAGAGCACGCCCAGATCAAATCTTGCTGGGCCCATCCATCTAATAAATTCTGTGTTAACGTCTGACTCTGCAATGACACCATAAGTTTGACTGAGAAATGAGAGCCGGGGTTGGTCCTTATAAGATGGCTGTGTACAGCACATCAAGTCTATTCTTATTTCGGCCGCCTTTAAGACGTTCAAAGCAGCGTGCGACGGATTGGTAGTTCCATGGCAGGAAACGCTCATGGCGTTTCCAGAACCGCAAGGTAGTTGCGTGATCACTAGTTTGTTAAAAGCCGCAGCGCGGTCGGGCCTTTGATATAATCCATTAAGCACTTCATGCGGTATACCATCTCCGGAAGCACAGGCAATCACATCATACTTGTCAATGTTGATGTTCTTGGCCAGTTCTATAGCATGGCCGTGATAAGTGGTCTCAATAGCTTCCACAAAGCTGGGGCTCGCGGTCAAAATGGGCTTTACCTTGGAGAGATAAAGCTTCTTGGCGTGGCCCTTGCCACCATGAGGGTTCATGATGATGAGAATCGACTTGCTGCGCTTGGTGCCTGCGTAGCTTCGTTTTAGAATTTCTTCTACAACGTCTCCGGAGGGGATCGCTGCTACGCACAATAGCTGCTTCTTAGGTACCAGATCGTGGCGCCGGGGCTTGGCGTACGTCACTTCAACGAGTGTGGACACAACTGCATCGCCCGTACGTTTGGGCTGACGCTCGCCAATTTCGTCTCGATATGGCGTGAGTTCCGTAGATACAGCACACACTTCGCTGGCGTTCAAGATTTTAGTGTACGGTATCAGCGTATTGGCCGGGAGCGGCCCATTACCTCTATCTTGACCACTTGGGTCTGATTCACTCAAACAAGTAACACAGCTTATTAGTGAGCTGGTATCGAAGCTCTTTCGGAGTTCCCGTTCTTCCTCGTCATCTTCAAAAGGATTCGCTATTTGTTGTCCAGTGTTTCCAGATCCGGAGAACGACTGCTGATCCTTGATCATGATCCCCGCATCTGTGAGAACTGCTCTGCTGTAACTAGTCATCTGTGCTCTAGTCCTTCTCATCCGATTTGTCCGATGAGCTTAGTTATTGTAATAACATAAGCTAACGGTTGTGGAGAGTGATTTTTTTAAAGTATTGAGATCTGACTGACAGTGAATCTCGGTGATAATAATGAGTAAAGTTTAGGTAAAGAGTCCTTTGGGTGAAGCCAGTATATATTTACTAGCCTTTGGATGTGTATTTAGATGTGTTTGCGCTTTCAAACAGAGTTTTTGGCTGCGCCGTTGCCGAAATACGTGATGAAATTGAAACCGTGGCCCGGATAATATTTATGGGCAAGGAAGTAAGCTTTATGGACGTATACGAAGCAACTACCATGGTGCAATACCATGGTAGAAAGGTTGATGAAGTTTTGTAGAATCCAAATGGGGGCAAATGTATTCCTCGGAAGAGCCATGATGAAAAGTACCTAGCAGTCAGCAAACGGTGATGAACTCTTTTTCAGTCGGGAGTGATTTTGAAAGCATAGCATAGCCATGAAGACGGTTATTCATGTTCGAGTACTCTGGAATATATTAGTTCCAAATTCTCATTGGTAGAATTATGCTGTCAGCTTCTGTATTTTTGCACATTGAACAAAAATTAATTGAGGCGAGATCTGAATTTTTTGGCTGAGGGCTTGGTGATTTTGATTGCTGAATTGTTGCATTGGATCCTCTGTATCAAGCTTTATAGTCGAGGAAAAAAGTCTTGTTTCTCTATCAACCATTAGTATTCTATACAAAGTTCTAAATTGAGACTTGAGGGTATTGAGGCGAGTCTGAATCTTCTATTGAAAGTTTGTTAATTCCAATTTCAATGTTTTCCATAATGAAGTAATATGATCAGTATGTAGGTGATGGTTGTAAGTATCTCTCCGTGGTTCTTTTAGTCCAAGAATAAAGTCTTGACCCTTGACTAAACCACCGGTATTTATACA
>JAKTSC010000089.1:0-19784 GCA_030580015.1 Lachancea waltii | reverse complement strand
GCTACGGCCAACAACATCAGTCTCTCTTCTGGCGACACGGGTCACACCTTTAACGTCGACAACTGCAGCGACTCTTCAGCAGCTCTTGGAGCTCGCGGAGAAGAAGCTAACACGATACAGGGAGGTATATCTCAGGTTGAAGCTGATGGAGTCCCGATCTCTTCTGTTCCGAACCGCAATAGTCCTAAAAACACCAATAGCATAATGAAAAATGGCGATGTGATCTTATTCAACTTACAAACTCTTCAACCTACAATGGTGATAGAGGCACATAAAGGTGAAATTGCGGCACTAGTTCTGAGCAGAGATGGGGCCCTGTTAGCTACTGCCTCCGAGAAGGGAACAATTGTAAGGGTATTTTCAGTTGAAACAGGAGCCAAGATATATCAGTTTCGAAGAGGCACCTACCCCACTAAAATCTATTCCATGTGTTTCAGTGACGATAATCAATTTCTCGCTGCAACTTCCTCAAGCAAGACAGTGCATATATTCAAACTTGGCAGAGCCAATGTGGAGCCTGGAAGTGATGATGCTCACAATAACAGTGATATAGAAGACCAGGAAAATGATCATTTCTCTATTGAAGATATTCAGGAGGGTGAAAATGAAGACATCGGCTCAATCGGTCGCAGTTCTGCGGCTAGTTTCGACTCCGCGCAAACAGAAGGCCACTCAAAGGATCCAGTAGTAGATGCGTCTCGAAGGACGGTGGGGAGAATGATACGGAACTCATCACAAAAGTTTTCAAGGAAAGCCGCCAAGACTTTGGGTGCATACTTCCCTATCAAAGTGACTTCATTACTAGAACCATCAAGACATTTTGCAAGTCTGAAACTGCCGGTTGATAGCGGAGCCAGCATCAAATCTATAACAGCAATTGGACAACCTGAAGATCTAGATACTGCGGAATACCCAGAACTATTCGAGAATAGTCTTTGGGGTGCAAGTCCGAATGAATCGAAGAGCAGTTTGATGAAGATGATACCAATCCGTGTGATATCCTCTGATGGGTATATGTACAACTATGTTCTGGACCCCGAGAGGGGCGGAGATTGTTTATTGTTGAGTCAGTTCTCATTACTGATGTACTAGTGCAGGATCAAACGCCACCGCAAATGGGCTACACCGCATGTGTGAGTGTTTTTTTAAAGCCCTTTCTTTCCTAGATGGATGGGAACACGCTAGCAAGTTATAAGTAGATTATACATGATCTTCTCTCCGCGCTCAAGACTTTTGGCCCCTCAAACCACAAATGTGCCATGTCCTCCAATGCTGACAAGGAAGTGTTTCTCTCGACGACTGACAAAGTCTTCCTATTAGATTGAGAGGCTTGGGTCGACACAATGAGCTTAAAACGCAGCAGGCAGTAGTCAGGTATTACCTTTAGTCAGATACATGAAAACTCTGAAAAGCCCTGGCGAGCCAAGTATGCTCTCAGATTGTATAATACCCTTTGTTTAGAGATTTATCGTTATTTAGCTAGCTACTCCGCAACCTAGAGGCGGAGCTTTATATTGGAATTAAAGATAGCGTGCGTGATTCATGCCTTCGTCGATCAATCAAATTCGAAATTGGTGTCGAAGCGCGTGCATCAGCAGCCTGATTTTATGTCGTGATAAGTTCACTCGAAAACTTTTTCTATTAGGAGCCGCTTAAGATCTTCAAATTCTTAAATAAAGAAGCGTTTTGCGTTTAATATTACGATTAGTGCCGATCTTTACATCACTGAGCAAGCTAGCCTACGATGATGGGCTTCAGTTCGAGTAAAGGAAACAAGCCACCGGCTCTGTTTGAAGTCAGAGTCAAATCGGCGGAGCATGACGTTATCCTTGTTAAGGGGGCTCCTCATGAAGCTTCTTCAGTGTTACTCTCCGGAACAGTGGTTCTCTCCGTATCAGAACCTATGCATATAAAAAAGCTTACACTACGGATGTATGGCATGCTACGACTTAATCTCATGACTACGTATCGCGGACCCAAAGGGCCCACCGAAAGGAGCTTTAAGTATGATAAGAGGTTCTTCGAACATGTGTGGGACAACATCAATATCCAAGACTATTTTCACAACCTTTATGATAACTACGGTTCTCAGCGGTCAATACTGAGCAAAACGAACTCGTTCAGTAGTCTGCATAACCTCCATGCAAAAGCTAAATCAACGACTTCTTTGAAGTCTCTAGGTTCCACTTCCAGCACCAACAGCCATCTTCTGGTCAAAGGCAACTACGAGTTCCCATTCAGCGCACTTTTACCTGGAACTTTAACAGAAAGTGTAGAGGGTCTCCCAAACGCATCTGTAATATACAAAATACAAGCGACAATCGAAAGGGGAAAGTTTGCAACAGATCTTATTTGCAAGAAACATATGCGAGTCGTTCGTACGCTAACTCCAGATGCAGTTGATCTCAGTGAAACTATGTCAGTGGACAATACTTGGCCAAATAAAGTAGATTATTCGATCTCTGTTCCTGCTAAAGCGATAGCTATTGGATCCTCGACTACAGTTCATATTTTAATGGTACCACTGTTAAAAGGCCTCAAACTGGGTCCGATCAAAATATCTTTGGTTGAATACTCGTCCTACTGTGCTCCCTATGGCGCGGGAAATACTCAAGAGCGGGTGGTAAGCAGACTCAAGATTTCAGATCCCTTAAATCAGTCAAATGGCGAAGGGCGGGAGGAAGAGGATTCGGATTTCCAGGACAAATGGGAAGTTAATGCAGCGTTTAGCGTACCACCAAGCTTGTCCAAATGCACACAGGACTGCAGCATCTTGAGTAATATCAAGGTACGGCATAAATTGAAATTCGTCATCTCATTATTCAACCCTGATGGGCACGTTTCAGAGTTACGTGCCTCTTTACCAGTTCAGTTGTTCATTTCCCCGTTTGTAGCACTAGGAGTAAGAGGAGTGGACTCCTTGGACAGTAGTGCCGACATATCAGCCAACAGCACTGATGTTGAGGGAGACGATGATGATATGATTTTTGGCAATACAGCTTCTGAGTTGGACTTGGCTGCTGCCAATGGTGAGCAGGGTCCCGCCAGTTCCACAAGTGCCACCGCTGCTCTTATGGCCCCTCCCACTTACGAGAGTCATATTTATGATCGCTTATGGAGTGGAATTTCTTTTGAAAACACTCCTACTACCTCAGGTAGGCAGTCTCCGGTGGGTTCAAACGAAGGTTCTTTCTTGAGTAGCCAGCAAGAAGTGAATGCACTACAAGAGGGCTTACGAAGACTTCACGTACAACAACAAACTCCTTCCGGTGTTGAAGGTGGGTACAGTACCGACGCAAATACCGGAGAACAACCTGAGAGCGCAGGAATCAGCAGCCTATCCGAGACTGGGTCTAAGCAGACGCCACCAGTAGACTATTTTGCAATGCCAGTGCGTCGTCAAGTACAAAATATGTTCGCTATGAACCCTGGATTGAGATCTCCCGGTCCAATGTCATCACCTGCGCCAATGTCATCACCCGGCTTAGATCATATTTCTCGAAACAACTCTTTCGGGCCCTTCGCCCCTCCAGCAACAAAATCAGATTGGAAGCTCAATTCGTTAAGTAGAGTTCCTTCATATGAGAACGCTATGAAGGGAGACTCGCTTCCTATAGATTTACCTCCAGCCTATCCAAATGAAGGAGGTGAGGAAGTAACTTGTGATCTCGAAAGACCTAAAATGGCCCATCAGAAATCTTCTGGAATGCTGAGTACCAACGGAGGCATCCAACTTTCCCATGCTGCCCTTACTAGAAGTAATAACAGCTCGTCATCTTCCTTACCCAAGTTTCAACTTTCCAGAAATAGCACTGGTGGCTCCAACGTGTCGATCAATGGAAGCTTGAGTAAGAATAACACTGCATCTAAGCATTTCGGCTTCAGTATGACACCTCTTGGCCATAAGAAAGAACAATGGAGTCCATCAAACAAATCACAAAATTCTCCCGAGCGAACACTTCAGAACGATCCCGATTCAAACCCCAGTCCCCCATCGATGAGTAGGAACGGGTCATTAATGAACCTTAAGGGGCTTTTGCGCAAAAAAGGCAATAACTAACCAAGTTGATATAGGACAAGTAAGTATTTACAGATCAGTTACAGTTATACGCACACTTCATCCGCAGTCTAGACGGAACTGTCCAGTATATCTTATAAGAGCTAGTTTCAAACACGGCACAGTTTACGTATACTGATTAACATACCCCAATTGAACGCCGCGCAAGCTAGCTGCTTAGTAGTAGAATCTCCACTTAGGGCCATCGTTAGGCTCTATTGGTCCGTAACTTACTCCATGCACAGAGGCGTAATCGTTCATTGGAAAGCTAATCGAACCTTCATTCTTACATCAGCCTAATTGCTGCACCATTACTTCAATCCGCAGATTGCTAAGAGTTTGATTGTGGCCCGAGCTGGGAACACACTATACAGACTACGAGATGTGATAACATATAAGTGTTCGAAACCGTTCACTAAAATGTCAGATTTTTTGATTTCTGAAAGAATTGGATTTCAGGCGAAATTATTGCCGCTCTTTGTGATGTTTTGCGTTTGCGACATACGTTTCCAGTTGAGAGCTACTTCCCACAGGTCGTACGCTTAATCCAAATATCGCTCTTTCATCTGTTCTTGAACGAATCTTTCCAAAGCCCCCACATCCGTTGGTACGAGAGCACAACTCTACGTTACCCGCTTTAAGCTTGTGCCAGTTTCCTTGTGATACAATCTTATAGATCTGTTCGTATAAACAGATATCCTCAATTTCCTCTGATCGCAAACGCGCGGCACCAGAAGCGAATGAAAAACCGATATTTTAAGAGCGGGTGTTGTTTGTTTCTGCTACCTTCCGAATAGGAGTAAGGACAGATGCTCTCTTGTGTGCGAAGTTCTCGTGGGATAAAATGCTCGAGTCTAGTCAGACTGACAGGCCGTCCATCAATGTCAGTCACGGGGCTGTACCAGCCTTCCCTTCGCGGTGTTAGGTTGCTTCATGGTAACGGACGTCTTCTCCAGGAGAAAGTCAGAGCAGCAGGGCCTACAGAAGGTGCTTTGGCTCGGAGACTAGGGAAATTAGTCAAGTGGTCAATTTACACCACGGGTGTGCTTGTATCATCGGTAGGCGTGTCGTTGATTGCTTTCTTCCTTTACGATGCTTCCACCTATAAAGATTCAGAAGTTCCTGATTTCATCGACGTGCCGAAGATGGCATTGACGCCCGAACTAGGTGGGCCAGAGAACCTGCCTATCTTAAGGGACAACTTGGACGCTTACGATTCGGAGGCTAAGGAGAAGCTATCCTACAGGCCCAAACTCGTGGTCTTAGGTTCTGGTTGGGCTTCTGTAGGGGTGTTGAAGTCTTTGGCACCAGGAGAGTACGACGTCACTGTCGTCTCTCCGCAGAACTACTTCCTTTTCACCCCTCTATTACCTTCAGCTGCTACTGGAACTTTAGAGGTCAAATCACTGATGGCTTCTATCAGAAAATTGGTGAATGACGTCAGCGGCCACTATTTAGAAGCCAAAGCTGAAAAAGTGGAGTTCGCGGATAATTTGGTAAAGGTATCTCAAGTCAACCCTCAGAGCGGCGAAAAAAGATGCTTCTATTTGCCTTATGACAAACTTGTGATTGCCGTAGGCTCCACAGCTAACACGCATGGTGTAGAAGGCCTCGAAAACTGCTCTCGTTTGAAGACCGCTGAGGATGCTGTAACTCTGAGAAGAAAAATCAAAGATAATCTGGAACTTGCGTGCCTCCCTACAACCACAGATGATGAGAGAAAAAAGCTTTTGAGTTTCGTCGTCTGCGGTGGTGGCCCAACGGGTGTTGAGTTTGCCGCTGAAGTTTTCGATCTTCTAAACGAAGACTTGCCTAAAACTTACCCCAAGATCTTGAGACAACAGGTCTCAGTGCATATCCTTCAATCACGCTCCAACATTCTCAACACCTACGATGAAACTATTTCCGAGTACGCCATGCAGAGGTTCAAAAAAGATGACATTGATGTTTTGACCAATTCGAGAGTTCACAAAATCTTGCCCGATAGAGTGGTCTTCACTCAAAAAAACCCAGAGACGGGCGAGAACGAACTTAAGGAGTTACCTTTCGGCTTATGCTTATGGTCAACGGGTGTGGCCCAGAACCCACTCGCGAAGCAAGTTGTTCAGGACCTGGCTGGTTTTCAGAGGAACAAAAGGGCAATTGAAACGGACTCTCATTTGAGAGTACTTGGAACACCAATGGGTGAAGTGTATGCTATTGGTGATTGTGCGACCGTGAGAACCGACTTGGCTGAGCATGCAGTTCAGTTTGTTAGACAATTCATCATTAACAAACATCTTCATCCAACCAGAAGTACGGATATCATCACAGACGACGATATCAAACATTTGTCCATATCTTATGATGAGATATACGACCTGGCTCGCGAGCTGGTCAGAAGACATCCGCAAACGAGGGAACATCTCTACAATGTTGAAGATATTTTGCCCAAATATGACGAAAACAAGAACGGCACTTTAGATTTCAACCAGATCACGAATCTTTTGAAGGATGTGGAAAGTAAGGCTACCTCCATGCCGGCTACAGCTCAAAGAGCACATCAGCAGGGAAAATATTTGGGCAAGAAGCTAACGAAGGTGGCCAGAAGTTCCGAGATTGGCAAGATAAACGAAAGTCCACAACTGATCTCAGATGAGGCTGTCTACAAGGCTTTCAAGTATGTCCATCTAGGATCCTTAGCCTACATCGGTAACTCTGCGGTCTTTGACATACCCGGATACTCCTTTGTGGGTGGTCTTGTTGCTATGTACTTGTGGAGAGGAATTTACTTCGCCCAGACCGTTTCATTGAGAACGAGGGTCCTTCTTTTCATGGACTGGTTAAAAAGAGGTATTTTCGGAAGAGACATTCTCACAGTTTGAGCCCAGAAAATTTCGAGCTCACCGATACACAAAAATAAACGCAATAGATACCAAATCTATAGGAAGCTCTTCATGTACATTTCCCGAGAAAAGAGCCTTTCTATCAAATTACTATTCACATTCAGTATTAGATTATAATCAAAATTAAAAAATCAGCCTTTATATCACTAATAACGCAATCTGACGTTACTGTGCTTGTGCTTTTTGTGTCACCGCCGCTCCCGAGTATTGATATAGAGGCGCTGAATCATTACACACCGGGTGCTTCTCCTTCTATCAAACAAAAAAGGTGGACGTATTATTCGATAAGTTGCTTCAAAGTAACGAAAAGTGTAATACTCAAGCGGTACTTGAAAAGTCAAGCACTTCCCACTTCCCGAAAGCCAGATGTCGAGAGAAGCAGGAAAGAATTTGTGTATCGGCAGCGATAAAGTCTTGAGTAGCATTTCTCCCAATGTCAACAGACCAGCAGGTAAGCGAAGTGTGGGAAAGTCAAAAGTTCAGGGTGACCAAATCTCCGCGGCTAGAGTAGCCAAAGAATCACAAGCCGAGAACACGCCGCTGTCATGCAATTCATCTGAACAATCTGACTGCACTGAGCCTGCCATTGTTGTCCAGATGAACAACTCATACAACCCTTGCGTTACTAGTCAAAAAGTGTCTTCACTATTTATAGGTGACTTGGACCCGAACGTGACAGAAAAGATGCTCAATGACACTTTTCGAGTATTCCCTTCATTAATCTCGGTGAAGATATGCGTTGACTCCGAAACCGGAATATCTTTGGGCTACGGATATCTTAACTTCTATTCTAGCAAAGATGCAGAAACGGCAATTGAAACGTTTAGTTATGTCAATCTTTTCGGAAGAGAAGTGCGTATAATGCCATCCATGCGAAACTCGTACTTCAGAAAAAACATTGGAACTAATGTCTTTTTCTCGAACCTGCCGTTAGAGCAGCCTGCTCTAACTACAAGAGTGTTTTACGAAACGTTCCGGGAGTACGGTAAAGTTTTATCCTGTAAGCTTGACAGACGTAAGAACATCGGATTCGTCTATTTTGAGAGTGATGCTGCTGCCCGAAAGGCAATTGCTAGTTACAATAATAAAGAATATTATGGGAATATAGTAACCTGCGGACTACATTTCGACAAAGACATAAGAAGATCTCCAGAGTTCGAAAAAAGGAGGTCTAGGTTGGGTAGTCTAACGGTCGCCAAGGAGAATCTTCTTAGCGAGAACAATGTAGAACTGGAAAACCACGATCAGAATTCCAAAGATCCACATCCTAATTCCATCCATGTTAAGAACCTACCGTTTAACATCTGTAATGAAGATTTACTGAACTACTTCAGTAGAATTGGTCCTGTGAAATCTGTTTTCACGTCCAAACTAGAGGCGTATAGGTCTTCGTGGGGCTTCGTCACCTATAAAAAGGGTTGTGACACTCGAAAGGCTCTTGATTCATTGAATGGGGCAATTTTTATGGATCGAAGGCTCGAGGTCAACAAGGCGTTGAAGAATAATGGAGATAGACGTGACGGAACTGTTTCAAAGAACCGGAGAGCATACAATGATCAGAATTTCAGGTCTTCCGATGAGAATTCTATATCATCCTTACTTTCCAATGGCTACAGACAAACGCTTTTCTTGAGCGATTTGAGTTTGGTCTGTAACGATAAGTTCCTGGGAGAGCTATGTCGCGCGGAAAAGATCAACTATCATAAGATCGTGGTCGATCACTACGATGAAGAGTGCCTCACATATTCTGGATACATCGTCTGCAAATCCCGGCCAGATGCAAATAGGCTCTTTGAAGTTTTGAATAATAAGCTCATCGGTGACAGCATCGTACGGGTCTCATGGAGGTTGACAACCACCCCTTACAATAAGCCAGTATTGCATAATGAACTGACTTCATCGCGAAGTCTTTCTTCTTCGAGAGTTACCGATAAACGGGACTCTGGTTTATCAAGAATATCGCACGCATCCAGCCGTCATCCGAACAGTAATGTTAATGATGCGAGGACGATTAGGAGAGCAGACCCCATCGCAAAAATTCATCTCATCGAAGCGTTGAAAAATGAGGTTAGAGATTCTATCGATTTCATCAAATGTCCCGATGCATCCCGCGATGTGAATTTGAAATGCATCTCGGAATACATCTTTGACGTATATTGGCGATCCGACGTTGAAAGCTTAACGAGATTTTTGCTATTACTTACCACTAAACAGATTCACGGTCGAATCTTGGAGAAACAAGTGCAAGAGGCTATAAGGTTTCTGGGATTCCAGCGATAGTATCCCCAGCATCTTTCCTTGACTATGTAGGCTCGTAACGTTGCATTCAATGATAGCAACGAGGTGCTGCTAGCGTTCGATAGGCCCCCCCCCCCCCCCGGCCCTTTCAAGTTAACCGATTGCTGTTTTTGCTGTTCTCATGCTGCACAAGATTAGTGCCGTAGTTGCAATTAATCGTATGTTGTCTTTGTTTGTCTAAATTGATTTCATGCTACATAAAAGACCACAAGAGACAAAGACTCCAATACGTCCTACACCAATTCAACATAGTTGGCTGGAAAAATCCCTTCCTGACCATTATTGCGACCGGTCCACCAATCGTCTTGAGATTCTGATTTCTTCAGGATGGTAATAACATCTCCTTTTCTAAAGGGCAAATCACCACTTTGTTCGCCATTGAAAGTGTATAGAGCAACTGCTTTTGGAGCACCAGATGAAGTAGATCTTACCTTCCTTTCATCGGCATAAGAATTCAATCCGACGTCTGGCTTCTTCGTCTTAGGTCTTGAAGGAGCATCAGATATCTTTGAACTCTGCATTCTGCCTGTCACGTCATCAACGTCCCTATCGTAAACATCATCCTCCCAGCGAGTAGATGTTTTCTGGCTTCTAGCATGAGAGTAATACCCGCTTACGTCATTAGGGTCGCTTTCATCAAAATCATCGTCGAAGCTGTCCTGACGAGACCTAGAAGAGCGAACAGAGTCACCCCTTCTTCGCGTTGATCTGGTATTGGGTCTACGGGAATCCATGTCACCAGAATCAAATGAAGAGGGGATATCATCGTAGAAGCTATCTTCATAGTCGTCTCTTGTTCTATCTGTTAAATTGAAAGCGCGTGACTCAAGTACTCGGAAAAGTGGATCAGCAGCGGCAGGGGCCCTTACACGGCCAGTAAGAATCATTTTACTTTTGCATTTATCACCATAGATTTTCCGGTTGGCTTCTCTCCTTTCAATACTTATCGAACCCTCCACAGATACACCAGCAAACATACCCTTCGTTTTGGAGTACGAAAACACAGCAGCTACACCGCCTAACGAAGCAGAAGCAGCTGCCTCTGCGTTCCTGCCCAAAGGACCCGCGGCAACGGACACGTTCCCGCCCAATGTGATGGTACCAAACTCAGAGAACGATTTGACTGCGTCATCCGTATTTAAAATGAACACAAAGTCCGTCAGTTCAAATCCGATAAGGCCACCAGCGCCAGCACCCGCCAGTGCAATGGCAGAAGGTGCCGACCACGTTCCGTCGGGTAACCGCGCGACAATCACCCCCGAGCCTGCACGCCCACTGAACAGAAACCCAGCTTTGAGTACAGTTATAATAGCCAATCCTTTAGCGCGTTTCAACACGTTGGGAGGAATTACCGAATCTGCTCCAAATAGTTGGTTAGGCTTGACGAAACTCGCTAATACCTTTGCAGCTTTTCTGCAGGTCACGATACCGTTAGTACCTCAATTATTAATACCCTTACTTTCATTCATCACCAATATATCACATACTTGCTTTCTGACTTCAATGACCTTGGGATTGGATTGTTGATACCCATCGTCCTAATACTGATCAATACCTTTCTTATATTCTTGTATGTCTGTTTGCCTGCGTCCCTTTATCTTCCTAACTTAACGCTTTCCTTTCATTATGACTTGCGCGAGTAGCTCGCTTACAACGAGCTTATAATATCATCACTAACTACGCATGTATCTTTTACGTAAGTACTACATGGTAGCCGCCAGCTGTGATAAGATTTCAAGGAAGCCATGTTTGCACCAAGATAATCGCTCTGGTATATGAGTAGTATATGAGCAGTATATGAGCAGACATTCTCTTTTATTAAAGGTAGATGTTAGAGAAGTTTACGAGAAAGATTTAAGGTTAGTGTTTTCATCTTTAACATACGACTCTGATGTCAGACGCTGGATACACTAACTAATAAGCTCTCTTACCGAGCTGACAACCATCTTCGACGGTAGGGCACAGTGAGCTGCCGGATTTTTTTTATTTTACAATAAGAATGGCTATAGATGAAGCTTGAGGAGTTGGAGCGAGTATTATTTAGGGGCTTACAACACTTCAAGTTCCATTTAACAATACGCAAAGGATCACTAAGATAGTTGAATTATATTTCAAATCATCAAGTATCGTTTTCAGCAAGGCAGGAAGATCTCTCACACACAGGGCACCGCTTTAGCTTTAATGAATGAGGACGTCTGCCTTCAGCCAGTCCTCTGATTCCTCGTAAGTGCTTCTTTAGTGCTTACTCTACGACTATCATAGTTACTAATTAAGGGCGCGTCCGCAAGAAGAGGCCAAAGTCAAGATTTGGGCGACACCGATAAGTAGTCAAGAAGCTCCTTGATATACATGTCCCGTCAAATGGGCTCTCGGCAATTCTTCCGCATGCTGCTTTGTCATATCTTTCCAACGGGTGTCCGATTTTAGGTTTTGTCAAAAGTTTTGTGGAGACGTCAAAAAATGAAATGAGATTATCTCCACTCAGTCGATCAACCTCGCATGTAAAGTTCTCAGAATGTCTAGCCAAGTAATGGATAAGATCTTTGACAAGGGATTTGAGTGGTTCAAAAAAGTTGAGCATGCTAATAATAGGATCATAGAAAAAGCAAAAGAATTGGGTAACGTCTCGTCTAGTCAGATGAGAGATGCTATTGAACCGCAACCGCGACTGGAGGGCCCCTACTTTCAAATGTGGGGTCCCGGAATACGCAAGGCTGGCTCGCTAGTAGGATTGGGCGCAGTTGCAATCCTCCTATGGAAACTGGGAGGCAAAATAGTCCCACGTCTTCCATCGCACCTGGATCCCGCTGACAAGAGATGCGTATTGTTGTTTGGCCAAATGCGCGATCCTATAACCCGTCAAATTGTGATGGATCTATACAGACGAGGATTCACTGTATTTGTGTGTTCTGAGCATGTATTCTCTCAGAACGATGACGATGGACTTTTCCACATAACGCACGAGGATCTCCCGAGGATGGTTAAGTATCTAGAAGAAAATTCAGCACAATTGACATCAATACTCATCATTCCTAATTCAGCATACTATCCATCTGGCCTAGTCACTACGCTTTCATCTACTGTCATAACTGCTGAACTAGAGCAAAATGTCTTTACCCATGTCAGGGCACTGATCAAGATTTTGCCTCACTTTAAGAACAGGCTACAAATCATCTTTTTATCCCCTTCTCTTCCCAAGCATTTTGCTGTTCCCCACCATTCTCCAGAATATCTAGTGGCTGGTTTAATATCATCCTTTTACGAAGCTTTGAGAAGTGAAGTGCCCCAGGCCAGCATCTATCTGTGCCATTTAGGTGTGCTTAAAATCGCAGGCAGCCCAAGTAACTACAAATATCTTTCTATGAGTGGCTCTGGCATAAACAAATCGCTATTGATGCCATTGTACCGACTCATTACCTCTAACAACAGCTGGTGGTTCAGTTTCTGGGAAGTTTTTGGTGGTCATCAAAGATTCTACGGGAAAGGTAGCATGCTAGGTTACTACTTCGGTCGCTGGATCCCATTGTCATTCCTAAAACTACTATGAAATACAAGTGAGCAAATGTTACGTTAATTCTTCAGCCTTAACAAAATACCTGTAAATATTGAAAAAAGACATGGGCGTACCATTAGTTGGACTACGTAAGCAAGCTGCTTCAAAAATATGAGCACGGAAATATTTATTGTCCCACTATACAGTAGCGCTAAGCAACACGTTGCAAACGTTGAGCGCTTACAGCATCGGTCACATTTTCTTTATTGTACATCTTTGCCACCATACTCCATATGAATATGTTCTGCGTTATTCTAGCAGATCCTAAAGATCTTCTTTGATCTAAAATACTTGACAAGATACACGAGACCAATTCTCAGATATGGCAGATCGTATTCACGATTACCTATATAATACTTTCAATCTTAAGGCTTACATCTACCACTGAAACGAGGGTATAGGGAGCAGTCTCTGACAGTGAATCTGTCACAGAGCCAAGCCAGAATACGCTCAGTTCCGATACCATAACCACCGTGAGGACAGCTTCCGTATTTTCTTTGGTCGATGAACCAGTAGTATGGATCAGTAGCAATTCCTTCACGGGCAAAACCAGCCAATAGCTCTTCAGTTGATTCAATTCTCATGGAACCACCTGTGATTTCACCGACATTTGGCATTAGAACGTCAACAGATTCTGTAACGTTGGGAGCATCAGGGCAGCGCTTCATGTAGAAAGATTTTATTTCAACAGGGAATCTAATCAAGAAAATTGGAACACCAATGGTATCAGTCATCTTCCTCTCAGCTGCTTCAGCAATGTCGTCACCAAACTTGAATTCCTCACCATCTTCGTTCTTGATGTCATGTTCTTTCAACCATTCGATTGCGTCTTTGTAGTCTAATCTCATGAAGGGCATGGTAGGTGCCTTGAAACCTGGGTTTAGCTGTTGCACCAGGGGACCAGCAACTGGATCGTCCAAAACTGATTGAACGACCTGAGTAATAAGCTTCTCAATGTGTACCAACATTTCATCGAAGCTTAGGAAGCATAATTCGGCTTCAATATGGGTGTACTCAGACAAGTGTCTTCTTGTGTGTGACTTCTCGGCTCTGAAAGATTCTTGGATACTATATACATCACCCAAACTTGCAAGGCAGGTTTCCAAGTACAGCTGTGAGGACTGGGTCAGATAAGCTTCTTCGCCGTAGTAGCCTAGCTTGAACAAGGTAGAGCCTCCTTCGACTTGAGTTTGGACCATACAAGGAGGGGTGACCTCTGTCAGACCCTCTTGATCATAGAAGCGGCGCACCGAGCGTAACAGTGCTGCACGAACTTTCATAACCGCTGATAATGTTTCACCTCTGAGTGCAAGGTGACGTTGGTCGAGGAGCAGAGATGGATCAGCACCCTCTGCAATCTTATTGGTGAACGCATCATCGCCCGAAGGAGCCAAAGAAATGATTTCGTAATAGTCCACAAGCAGTTCGACCCCACCTGGTGCTGTCTTACCTTCAGGCAGCTTACAGACCTTACCGTAGAGAGTAATACTCGATTCGAGGGTTAAAGTCGAAGTTTGATGAGCGCGAGCAAGATCGCCAGTCAAGACAGCCTGTAAGTAGCCTGTACCGTCTCTCAAGACAATGAAAACCAAGCTTTTGCTAGAGCGCTGTCTGTGGATCCAACCAGAGACCTTGACCCTCTGATCAATCGCATCGTAGCTCTTTATAATTTTGTATTTCGTGGCGTCTGGAAGAGATTCGTCCTGTTTGATCGAAATGTTCAAACTCTCGAGCTTTTTGGCCGCTTCTTTCTCCTCCTGCTCTTGCTTCTTCTTTTCCTGTTCCGCTTGCTTGGCAAGTTTCTTCTTGAGTCCATCACAACCCTTGCGCGCTTTCTTTAGCGCGCTCGCAGAGATCTCGACAAATCCGTCCCCATTTTCTGGGTCTTTCTTGAACACAAGCAATTTTGGCTCTTCACTAGCATCGCGCGCTGAGAACAAAGCATAGGCGGGAGTCTTGAATGGCTTTTCTTGGGTACCGTTGACTGAGACATCGTCCAAGCCTGCTGCTTCGTCAATATACAGAGACATGTCGTGCTGTGATTAGTTTTTTTCGAATAGTGATAAAACTACTGAAATGGCTATTGCAGTATCGTGAGATAAACTTATATGATTCACTAAATTAAGCTTTAGTAGTTTAAAGGTACTTCGGCTTGAACAACTAGGTCCCCGTTTAATCTAGTTTCACTATTGTATGTCTCAATGAGTCAAGTTCAAATCTCCCGAGTGAAAGTGTTTCTGGTTAGAAAAAAAATTTTCAACGCTATCTCACCAACTATTCCAGAATGTCCAACGCGTAAAGCATAGCGAAATAGTGGATCATGTCCCTCGAAGAAAAGTTTGCGAAGCTTTGTGTGAGCCCAGACACCAATTCTGTTGCTGTCAAGTCCCTGGTTTTCAAACCAAAGACCCCTAAGTCTGCTACTGCTGTTCCTCTTGTCGTCGTTGCCTTGCAGACGACATCAACAGGATCTGGCTTGATTGCCAGCGAAACCAAAACCAAGGATCCTCGCTTAGCTCGCGATGATTTATTCAACTCGCACTTTGGTTGTGCATCTGCCAAAGACTTTCATCTAGGCTATCTGGCGCAGGCCACCTCCGAGTTCAAGCTGCTCTTGGACGATGCCTTAACGAAGTTGGACGACTCGCAGGTCTTGCAACTCAGTGAGGAGAAGTACATCGTAAAGTCGCAGCTGTTACATTACCTGCAAGACTTTACCCCTCAAACTGTGGACTTCTCTCAGGAGCCTCCTCAAAAGAAAGAGGCCAAAAAATCTGGTACCGAGTCTACCAATGCACAGGCCAAGACAGCTGCCTTAGAAGATGCCAAGTTGATTGGTATTACTGTTGATAAAAGATTAGACTTTTCGGGATGGTACCAACAGGTTTTAACTAAGGGTGAGATGCTGGATTATTATGACGTATCAGGATGCTACATTCTGAGACCACCATCGTATGCCATTTGGGAAACAATCCAGAGGTGGTTTGATGATAAAATTAAGTCAATTGGTGTTCAGAATGCTTACTTCCCTATGTTTGTATCTTCAAGAGTCTTGGAAAAAGAGAAAGACCACATTGAAGGATTCGCTCCTGAGGTCGCGTGGGTCACCAGAGCTGGGTCTTCGGAATTAGAAGAGCCAATTGCCATCAGACCAACTTCTGAGACAGTCATGTATCCATACTATGCCAAGTGGATTCAGTCTTACAGAGATCTTCCTCTGAAACTCAATCAATGGAATTCAGTGGTGAGATGGGAATTCAAGCACCCTCAGCCGTTTTTGAGAACTAGAGAGTTCTTGTGGCAGGAAGGCCACACTGCTCATCTTGGGCAAGAAGAGGCCAAAGAAGAGGTCATGCAAATCTTGGATTTCTATGCCGGTGTTTACGAAGAGTTGCTGGCTGTGCCTGTCGTGAAGGGAAGAAAAACGGAAAAGGAGAAGTTCGCGGGTGGTGACTTTACTACAACGTGTGAAGGTTATATTCCTCAAACTGGACGTGGTATTCAAGGTGCCACCTCTCACCATTTGGGCCAAAACTTTTCTAAGATGTTCAACCTCAGTGTAGAGAATCCACTGGGACCTGAACATCCTAAAGTATTCGCTTTCCAAAACTCATGGGGCTTAAGTACTCGTGTTATTGGTGTCATGGTTATGATCCATTCCGACAACAAAGGTCTTGTGATCCCACCAAGAGTGTCACAATACCAATGTGTTGTGTTGCCAGTGGGTATCAACTCTAAGACTTCCGATGAGCAAAGAGCTGTAATCCACCAGAAAGCAAGAGAGCTTGAACAAAGACTACGCGCTGCCAAGGTGAGAGCTTTCGGTGACTACAGTGACAACTACACTCCAGGTTGGAAGTTCGCGCAATACGAGCTTAAGGGTATACCTTTGCGTTTGGAATTTGGTCCTAAAGACATGGCTCAAGAACAAGTTTTAGTCGTGCGCAGAAATGACAACCGCAAATACACTGTTAAACTAGCTGATCTAGAAACTCGCGTCCCTGAAATCCTCGAAGAGATGCAGAAAGATCTCTTCTTGAAGGCCAAAGAGTTGTTTGACACTCACAGAGTTGTTGTTGACGAATGGAAGGATTTTGTCCCTGCTTTGAACCAAAAGAACGTTATTCTGGCCCCATGGTGTGGTGTCATGGAATGTGAGGAAGATATCAAAGACTCTTCGGCAAAGAGAGATGACGGAGAGGAATTCGAAGCCGATGAAAAAGCTCCTAGTATGGGAGCAAAGACGCTATGCATTCCGTTCGAGCAGCCACAATTGAAGAAAGGACAAAAATGTATCAAGTGTGATCTGGAAGCCGTCCAGTATTGTATGTTTGGTCGTTCTTATTAGTTTTTGCGCTTGCGGCCACCTTTTAGAGCTGTTTTCCGTAATTATAGTTGTCTATTATAAAGTATTTTGCATATCAGTCAGATTATTTCATTTTGTCGCGGGAGTGGACTTTCTTATACCGGTCCCAGAAGGGATGTTTTTTGAGTTCTTGAACATTGATTGAACTAATTGTAAGGTTGCCATTCAGGTCTTGAAGAAAATGGAGCTCATCAAGCTCTAAGACGTTTTCTATGTAACTCAAAGCCTCTTCATAACAAACACCAACATGGGCTACACCGTGTGCATCATCGCTCAAGGCAAATCTCGTTCCAGGAATACTTTTGGCAAGAATGGCAAAATCTCTGCTCGGATAAGGGTCACGCAGTCCCTTGCGTAATCCAGATGTGTTTATCTCTAGAATACCGCCATATGAAGCAATAAACTCCAGGTTTCTGATTGCGCTTGCTCGTACCTCAGCCCATAGTTCAGGAAAAGAAACTTCGGCGGCACACACGGCCCCAGGTGTGTTAGGCTCAACTCGTAACCCCGAAGCGGGATCTATGAAGAGGTCTTTTGAGCAGAACAAGCGGAATAGATCAAAGTGGCCAACCACCAATGGTTTCATTTCTGTTATGAGCTTATACTGCTGCTCAAAATAATCGAGTGCTAGGCTCTTCAGATTATCGTTAGTGAATGTAAGTGCCCTATTCCACTCTGCTTGGTCAAAATCGATAGGAATACCATTTATGTGATGAATTGAACCCACACAGAACTGGAGAACATTCTTGTTTTCTTCCATCAGAGACTTAGCGTATGCAATATGGTCCGCATCACATCCCTCTACTTCTACCCCAATAATGAATTTGGTCGCATAGCCTCTTTGCTTGATCTGGGACGCATGTTTCAAAAACTTCTCAAACTTCTCTTGCAATGTCTTTAGATCAGCACTTGGCGTACTTGTCACTTCTTCCGGATACAAATACTTGGCATCAATTCGAGGCATATGTTCCGTCATACAAAACAGCTCGAAGCGGAGGTCAACAGCTCTCGCCACCACGGCCTCAAGACCGTCCACCCCATGTGCTATGTAGTCAAGTGAATGCGAATGGTGTGAATGCATCGTAGGTTTCAAAGACTTTAACTATTACGCTGGGCTACATCGATGATAAGTGCCATCATTTTTAATTATTAAATGCTTATCGCACTTGAGTCATTTTCCTTTTTGGTACAGGAAAATAAAGGCTGCAAGAGATTCAACTCGAAGGGCCACGGTTTCCGGCCAGATGTTGAAAAGCATTTAAAAGCTGAGTTCTCGGAAACTGCAATTTCACAAAAACAACAATCAATTGCAGTTAATATCACAAGCACGAAATGGCGAGCGTGGTAGTCCTTGGTGCGGGAGTTTCTGGCTTGACCTCAGCACTCTGCTTGCTTCAAACATATCCAGGACGAATCGGAGATTTAACAATCCTGTCATCGGAATGGCCGGGCGATTACCATGCGCATGATTTCACATCTCCATGGGCAGGCGCAAACTGGGCAAGCTTTGCTAAAAGACATGACCTTGATCAAATCCATAGAGATAAAGCTGCCTATTTGAAATTTGAGAAAATGGCACAGAATGAACCAGAGTCCGGTGTTAAAATATACATGTTGAAGTCTTTTTTTTTGAAATCTGAACCTTTACCGTGGTACATAGAGCAGAGGTTTGTGAAGGATATCAAAACAGTATCTGAAAATGAACTGCGTTACAGAAATTTGAATCCCGACCTTTACCAGGGTGTGGAATTCAGATCATATACGGTGACCCCTAATGTTTACAACAATTACCTCATAGCCAAAATCCGGCAACTAGGTGGTAAAGTTAAGAGGGTGCCACGGTTAGATGTTATCACAGATGTTATTGATATCATGGGCTATGTTCCAGATTTAGTGGTCAACGCAACGGGTGTGAACGCGGGAAAGTTACTTAGGAAGGCTGATCCAGAAGAACTGCAGAAGGTCATACCCATAAAGGGTCAAATTTTACAAATATACGAAGATTTGCCCTTCCAAGTCATGGTTGAGACCTTGCCCAAGGAACTTATGGGTAAACCGGGTCAATTTCTTAACATCTTTCCTCGTGCAGAAGGGGGATGCATCATAGGTGGGATTTTCAATAAAGGTGACTGGTCTGACACTGTCGACAAAAATCTGAGCGAGAGTATTTTAGCTGTGTGCAGAAATCATGTCCCTGAGTTGAAGGGCACTACAGTCTACAACTCATACGTTGCTTTGAGACCAGGACGGGAGGGAGGTGTTAGAATTGAATTGTCAGATTACTCAATCGAGGAATCCAGCGAGACCTTGAAGGTTGTGCATAACTATGGAATTGGAGGTGCTGGTTATCAGTCTTCATATGGAAGCGCCCTAGAATTATGCCAAAAGTCCGCAAAAGTTTTGAGCGCGCAGCACGATTCTAAGCTTTGATGAAGTAAATAGTATAGACAATAAATAACACATTATGATAACCGAGCTCGACTTGATTGTGTGGGATCGGTAAATCAAGAACATAGATTATCTTGTCGTGCAGGCTGGCGTGCAAAAAAAAGTGGACGAGACCGGAGTCGAACCGATGACCTCTCCCATGCTAAGGGAGCGCGCTACCAACTACGCCACACGCCC
>JAKTSC010000088.1:0-19999 GCA_030580015.1 Lachancea waltii | reverse complement strand
TGAAAATGGGGGACATAGTATTCGCAAGGATGTAGCGCATCGCAGTAGGGGTAACCTCTGCGAGGCGACCAAATGCGTAATCTCGGTAATATTCGAAAAGTTGCAACAGTATTTTCATGGAATCAAATATATGATGTTTGAATTGGGAGAGGGAGTTAAGAGAGTTGGAAAACTTGTACTCTTTTTCGTAATAATAGAATAGGAGAGAGGAGTTGGAAAGTTGCTTCATCAGAAGCGCAAAACGGGTTTGGAACACGGCTATCTGCTTCACAGAACCGATACGCACGGGAATCTGGCCCGAATTGCAGAGAAGGTAGAGCGGGAGATTGGCATCGATTGGATACGCTGGATCAGCGTCCGGAAAGCCATCTTTGAAAAAAAGCGCAAGACGCTCGTTTTCGTGCAGCTTATTTGTCAAGAACACATCGTTGCTTTGTTGGCTCTCTTCGATGTCACACAGGACTTCCATAAACTGGTGGTTTTTCAGCAGCATGATGTGGTAGTCAAGTTCGATTTGGTCATCGGAGGGCAGTTCTTGCTGCGAGATGGTGCGGTAGTCGTCGAAAACCTTGTAATGGTCTGAAAATTGACGCAATTGGCGCGCTTTGACGAAAGACTCGCCACCGCGCATCGTGTGCTCGTGAAGTCCAATGGAACAAATAGAGAGCCACAACTTTCGGCGGTATAGCAGCTCTTGCACGGTGGTGGTGGAACGCATAGGCGCGGTGTGGACAGCATTTGAACACAAATCCATTTGAGTCGCCAGGTGGGCCGTGGCCTCGAGCATCTCGGCGTTGGTCACACCTATCTGGCGCCAGACGTCGTCTGCTTCGAGCAGCAGCACCTGGCGCAGGTAGATGAGGCAGCAGAGCACATCTTCGGAAGGATTCTCGTATGGACGCACAAGCTCGAGGCACCGTTTAACCAGGAAGATCACATCGCGCGGGACGGCGTTCTGCGTAAGCCAGAGATGCGTTTGTTTCTTGAGCAGCGGGTCAGGCTCGACACGATCGTTGTATAGATAAAGTCCCATGTAGCCCATGCGGATGGCCATAAGTAGGATGGCGAGGTGTGTAAGCTTGGTAAGGCGGCGCGTGGAGCCAAGGTGGAGGCGCGCGGAGCCGTCCGGTGCAGCGGTGACCAGATCTTGAAACGAACGCTCAAAGGCTTGGATATTGAGCACGGGCACCGCAGTGTAGACGTTTTGGTAAAAGTGTACTTTATAGGCCTCGATGGCTTGCAGGGACGGCAGGGAGTGGGCCGCATCGGCCAGCAGGATGTCGCAGGCGGAGGAAGAGGCCTGGGAATCGAAGAGCAGGTCGTTGGAGCCGCTCAGACTTGCATCGCCCGCAAACACGCGGGAATGCGCGGGGCGAGACGGGCGCTCGAGCGTGGTGCCCAGGATCTGGTGGCATTGGAGCACGAGCGCGAACCACGCACGTGACGCGCCGTTCATCATTACCGAGTCACGTGCCAGATGCGCGCCGCATGTTGTCGTGGCAACCGCAAACTCCAGCAGGAAAGGGTCCTTTTGCAGATGCGAGTCCAGATCCAGCGAGGTGACGAAATGAGCTTTGAGCGGGTGATCTGCGCTGCGCGTGTCTACATCGAGACCCACGCCTCTCCCGCCATTCTGTACACTAGCTTCTGCGCTTCCCACTACGCTTCCCACTGCGCTTCCCACTGCGCTTCCCGCTACGCTTCCCACTACGCTTCCCGAAGAGCTTCCGCCCGATCCCGTCTCTCCACCACAATCTTCTCCTGCTCCCACCCGCATCAAGTGCTTGGGCGGCAGTTCATACACACAAGGAATTGACAACCGAGCGCATCGCTGGCACTGCGGCTTTTCCCGCGAACACTTCCGCTTCCGTTGGCGACAACTCTTGCACGTGAACATCGCTCCAGATCTGTCTTTGCCCATTTTTGTGGCTCGTGAGTTGAGGGTCATCCAGCATTTCCCAGACGCGGCTGCAGTAACAACAACAAAAAAACGCGTGGCAAAAAGGGTAAAGAATCACGCGGACAACAGAGAGGAAAGAGAGAGAAAAAAAAAAAAGAATCAAAAAAAAAAGGAAAAACAAAAATTAAGGGAGAGAAAGGAGAAAGGAGAAAAAGAAAAAGAAAAAAGAATCCCAAATGAATTATTAATGTATCTACGCCGTCCCCAGCCGCGCGCAATCCCCACCTGTAATTCCCGCCGTATAAATAAAAGATCTCCGGGATCAAGGCGGAAAAATTGAGGGAGAGAAAGAAAGGCAAAGAAAAAAAAATTAAAACAACAACAATAAGAAAGAAAGAAAAAAAATGAAGTGGTATTGTTCTTGACTCACTCGCAACTCGCACAAAACGCCGGAGTGAGCTGCTTTTTGTGTGCAGCAAGGACCCTGCGGCAGGCTCTGGCAGTGGCTGAGTAGATACAGCACAAGCTGCTGCGTGTGTTTCTGGGGCAGACGCGCGTCCTCATGCAGGACGCGCGTCTACAGGCACGAACTACCGAAGTGGCCAGTTTCACACAGGGGCCACAGTGGCACATGGGCCGAGAGCCCGTTGTGAGAAGGGCCACGCGAGCAGCGGCCGAAGCGGGAACGGCGGATCCCGCGGAAGATTTTGCGGAAGTGGGCGCTAGCGGGTGCCAGCGGCCGCTGGAGTTATTAGGGGACACTTGGCATGCAGCTTGGTCGCATTTGCGATCGGAATGATTGGGGTGTGTGGGTGTGTGGGTGTGCTGCCTGTGCTGCGTGTGCGGTGCGTGTGCGGCCGTGTCTGGGCTGGAGGCGGGCCTCCAGCCTCCAGACACAAAACCTATGGGCAAGAGATTCGCCGTTCGGGGCGCAAAGGTCATTTACGGCAACTGGTCACCGCGGCTCGATGGTTTTCTTTGATTTCGTAAGCAAGCACCTACGGAAGAGACGGAACACTGCCAGGGTACCGTTCCGCGTTGTCCGTCATTGTTTGCTTACAAAACAGAAAAAAAGGACGCGCAGGCAGCATAGGCTCCAGCTAGATAAAAAGATGAGCTGCAAGCATAGAGATGGAGGTTGGTACGTCCTGTGGCAAGATTGGAAATATTGACACATTTTAGAAGTGAACCTGACCAGCTCGCTCTCTTTTAGAATGGCCTCCTCGTCACATTCCTCTAAGCGCTCGTCTGCGTCTTTTGCACGCGAAACTGGCGCCCTAGCTGGGCGGCCGGCTACCCATTCGGATACCACGAGGTCTTGCACGTCGGAAAATGCCACGCTGGATGGCAAGACGCGGTCGTTTGATACGTCGCGGAACGCGGAAGCGGCGGAAGCGGCGGAACAACGCGGAGCCGTAGCCGGAGCCGTGGGTGGTGATAATGGCGATCTGGAATCGGGTGTGCCACGTGATCTGGAGCTCGCGCTAGAACGTACGGGTACCAACGCTACCTCCGAGACCCACGCCGCGCTCAACCGCCGCGTCAGCCGCATTCTTTCCGGCGCCCAAGACGACGTCGAAAAAACCAAGATTGACTACACAGGCTGCCCGCCCATGGGCGGCGGAAGAGCCTATCCTCCTCCACTCCCGGATCGTGAGCCGTATGAGGTCGCTTTCGACGGCCCCGATGATCCTCTGCATCCTTACAACTGGCCCGCTCGCAAGCGCTCGTTCCTGTGTCTGCTGCTAGGTCTCAATGCGGTCACCGTGGCCATGGGCTCCTCCATTTTCGCCTCTGCCGTCCCTCAGGTCTGCGAAATCTACGGCGTCGCCCAAGTCGTGGGTGTGCTGGGTGTGACACTGTACGTTTTCGGTTTTGCCGCTTCTCCCGTCATCTACGCTCCACTTTCTGAACTCTACGGCCGTCAAAGACTTTTGATCATCTCCTCGTTTGGTTTTGTGCTTTTCATGTTCGCTACCGCCACCGCCGAGAATCTGCAAACCATCATGATTTGTCGTTTTTTCGCAGGTTTCGTGGGCGCCGCTCCTCTCGCCATTGTGCCGGCTTGTTTCTTCGATATGTACGACAATGAGAACCGTGGTACCGCAGTGGTCGTTTTCGCCATGGGTGTCTTCATGGGTCCCATCCTGGCCCCCGTTTTCGGCTCCTATATCGTCCAACACACCACTTGGCGCTGGACCCAGTACGTTGTTGCCATCTTTGGTTCCTGCGTCACCGTTTTGCTCGCCGTGTTCTACGAAGAAACCCATCACCCAACCATTTTGGTCCACAAGGCCCGCCGCATGCGTGAGCTTTCCGGTAACTGGGGTATTCGCGCTGCTCATGAGGACGCGCAACTCTCAATCAAGGAAATTGCCCAAAAGACTGTCACCCGTCCCATCTACATGCTTTTCACCGAGCCCATTCTCTTCCTCATCACCCTTTACCACGCCTTTGTCTACGGTATCCTATATCTCCTGCTTGAGGCCTACCCCATTGTCTTCATTGGTAAATACCACTACTACGTTAACGGCCAGCTGCCTTACATCGCTTTGCTCGTTGGTATGGGTGTGAACGCCATCTACAACATCTGGGAAGAAAAAAGTTACGTTCGCAAGGTCCGCGCCAACGGCGGGAAGCCTTTGCCCGAAGAGCGTCTAAAGACTATGATCATCTCCGGTATCGTATTCCCTATCGGAATTCTGTGGTTCTGCTGGAGCGGTAACTACCCTGACAAAGTCCACTACATGGTCCCCACAGTTGCCGGTTCTTTCATTGGTTTCGGTCTGATTGGTATCTTCTTACCCTGCTTCAACTACCTCATCGACTCTTATCTAATTTTGGCTGCGTCTGCCATTGCCGGCAACACCTTCATGAGATCCGCTTTCGGTGCTGCTTTCCCACTTTTCGCCGGTTTCATGTTCAACAACATGGGCGTTAACTGGGCCGGTTTACTGCTGGGTTTGTTTGCCCTAGCCATGGTCCCCGTGCCCCTCCTTTTCATCAAGTACGGTAAGACATTAAGACAAAAATCAAAATACGCCTTCGTGCTGTGATTATAATCCGACCACGATTCACAAACTACATTCACACGCACCCTTCACATCGCTAGTTTTTTTTGATTTCTTCTTTCACCACTCCTACTAATACCCTCTGTCTCACCTTCACTTCTACTAAGCTTCTCATGTAAACATTTTACCTTAAATAATGCATCAATCCAGTTTTTACATAAAAAAAAAAAAAGTATTCGTTTTTATTCAATGCATCTTCTGCATTGCACGAAATGCTGCTGTCTCCATGAATCAACGACATTGTTAACGCCTCTCAAGGAATAAATCGTGCATTCGCAAATTTCGGCTTGGCTAACCGTTGTTGTCACTGTCATTTAGATTCCTTAACGGTAGTGTCACGTGCTCATGCTCGAATTAATAAATGCACCTAGAAAGAGAGAAAAAAATACCAACCCCGTCATAAGTTCCATTTTTGCCCCCCTGAGCACAACTCACAATAAGTTTCGACCAACTTACAATCATCTAAAATTGCCAGTATATATACGGTTACTAGCAGCTCTACTATTGTTGAGTGCGGCAAAATGACCACGCGGCAAAATACACTACACATGAAGAACTCACTGTCGTCCATGAACACATTTGGAGGTACAGCTCCGTTAACTAATTCTGGTAGACCTTCAAGACCATGCGCCAACTGTACTTGCTCGCCAGGATTGCTCTCCAGGCAGAATCGCAAATCCTCACTGTTTCTGAGGCAGGTTTCGAATGCCAGAAGAAGGCCGGTATCACGAGTAGGTTCGGCCACTGGTAGCTCCGGTGAGTCTATTTATTCTTCAGACACCATATGTCAAGTGAAAAACATCAACACTTCCGAAAGGTTGCTGCAGTTGCGGAAAAAAATGAGCGAGAAGGACCTGTGCTGCTACATTGTGCCGAGCGAGGACGAGCACCAGTCAGAGTACGTATCTAGCGCCGACCAAAGAAGATCGTTTATATCTGGGTTCACTGGGTCTGCGGGTGTCGCGTGCATATCGCGCGATCTTCTAAATTTCAATCAAGACCATCCGGAGGGTAAGTCTATCCTCAGCACTGATGGCCGGTATTTCAACCAAGCTAGCCAGGAACTGGATTTCAACTGGACTTTACTTCGGCAAGGAGAGGACAAGCTGACTTGGCCCGAATGGTGTATCAACGAGGCGAAGGAGATGTCAGTTGCTCTAGGCGGCAAAGAGGCTCTTATCGGTATCGATCCTAAGTTGATTAGCTATGACCAAGTTCTGCGTTTCCAGAAATTGATCGAGGACAAACTCGAAGGCTCGGACGCAAAAGTCTCTCTTGTGCCTGTGGTAGATAACTTGGTGGATGCCATCTGGAGCGGCTTCGAACCTCTCCCCGTCAGAGACGCCAACGATCTGCTTCTGCTGAGCTCCCACTTCACCGATGAAACCTACCAGCAAAAGAGGGAACGCTTATTGACAGCTCTACACGCTAAGATCCCCGGTTGCAACACCTTCTGCGTGGCTGCTCTGGATGAGATCTGCTGGTTGTTAAACCTTCGGGGCTCAGATATCGAATACAACCCTGTATTTTACGCATACTTGCTGCTCAACGGCAGCGAGACGCTCTTGTTTACGGATGATCCGTATGACGACAAAATCAAAAAGTATCTACAAGATAATAATGTCACCGTACTGCCCTATGATGAAATTTGGGCACATCTCACAACGGCGGCCACAGCAACCACAAAGGAAAACAAGACTGTTGCAATCGGATCTGGGAGTTCGTGGGAAATTGTTCGCAGCTTGGGTTCCGCTCCTTATAAACAGATACAATCACCAATAGAGCTTTTCAAAGCTGTAAAAAACGAAACAGAGGTATCCAATGCCCGTGCTGCTCAGGTCAAAGACGCCGTATGCTTAGTACAATACTTTGCTTGGCTTGAGGAGCAACTGACTGTCAAAGAAGCTTTGATTGACGAGTACAAGGCGGCAACGAAACTCTTAGAGATCAGGAAAACTCAAAAGAACTTTATGGGCAACTCTTTTGAGACTATATCGTCTACTGGCCCAAACGCTGCTATTATTCATTATTCTCCACCAGAAGAAAATTCGGCCATGATTGACCCAACACGAATCTATTTATGTGACAGTGGATCACAGTTCTTGGAAGGCACCACAGACATCACAAGGACCTTGCACTTCACCAAACCCTCCCGCGAGGAGATCGCAAATTATACTCTGGTCCTCAAGGGCAACCTAGCGCTCGAAAGACTAGTTTTCCCTCAAGGTACCTCCGGTTATAACATCGACGTCATTGCAAGACAGTTTCTGTGGAAACAGGGACTGGACTACAGACACGGCACTGGCCATGGTGTCGGATCCTTTTTGAACGTGCATGAGGGCCCAATCGGTATTGGGTTCAGACCTCACCTTGTTAACTACCCTCTAGAAAAGGGCAATATCATCACGAATGAGCCTGGCTTTTACAAAGATGGCGAGTACGGCATACGGATAGAAAATGACATGCTAGTCAAGTCTGCGAAAGGCTTGAAATTCGGTGAGCACGAGTTCTTGACCTTTGAGAACATCACGCTTGTACCTTACTGTAGAAAGCTTATCGACGAAAAGGCGCTAACCCAAGAAGAGAAGACGCATATCAATGCATACCATAAGCACATATGGCACAGTATTGTGCCATTTCTCCAACCTCAGAGCATTTCCTACAAGTGGCTCAAGCGTGAGACTGCACCTCTTTAGCTGGGCTCCACATATATATATATATATATATATATCTAAACAATGTACTACACGCAACAATTTGATTCAAGAAACGCTTGCGAAGATTTACATATCCACCTTTGTTTCTCACATGTCTAAGAGCATACAAAACCCGATCTCGGACAACCAACTTTTGTTAGCTTCGTCGATCCCGTGAGAGTTCGTTCAATGAGCCTCACCATAAATGCTACTTAGTAAAACCAGCTAGTCTTATTGGTCCGTTTTTTATGATGTATACGTACACGATTATAAACGACTCTTCTAACGTAACATGGCATAAATGGTCATCGGCATGACTGACTCGGTACAAGGAACACTCTTAAGGAGAGCTTTAAACCAACGTACTATAATTCAAAACTACTCTGGGCATAACTGGCAGGATCCAAGCATGCGTTCGATCACATTCAACAGTGCAAACCCTGCACTGCTGTGTATACGAACAGCCGGAGCCTTTTCGCAGGCATGTGCCATATCAGGGCGCCTTCCATGGCAGGCGCAATGTTCAAATCAACAGCTGTCCCATAGAGCTCGAGACGCAAGAAGATATTTACAAACCAATAACCTGCAGAGGACTTTACCAAATGCAGGTCCGGAAAGATGGAGTTTCAACTTCAACCCAGAAAGAAAACCAACCCCGTCTAAAAGACCAGTTCGCGACTCTACGAAATTACCTACCAAGGAGACCAAACAGGTTGAAAAAACAACAGTAGAGATTAAGGAACTCCAGCCTAAGTGGTCCACATATTCCATGCCTTCTAAGGGGACGCTTCAGAAGCAGCAAGAGCAAGCTGAGAAGCAGAATCAGGAAACTCAACGTATTCTCAAATCTGAGCCCACACCCACTGCCAAGAGGCAGAAGAGAAAGCTGAGGCCTCGTAAGGCCCTGATAGCTTTGACTCCAAATGCAATCACACATTTAAGGCTGCTGCTAAATCAGCCTGAGCCAAAGTTGATTCGCATCGGTGTAAAGAATAGAGGGTGTTCAGGATTGACGTACGACTTGCAGTACACCTCTGAACCTGGAAAATTTGACGAAGTAGTAGAGCAAGATGGCGTTAAGGTTGTTATAGATTCCAAGGCATTGTTTAGCATAGTGGGGAGCGAAATGGACTGGATTGATGATCGTCTGTCTTCGAGATTTGTGTTCAAAAACCCAAACTCAAAGGGTACATGTGGGTGCGGCGAAAGCTTTATGGTTTGATACCAAAGAAGCTGTTCTGGTGGTAGCAGGGATCGCGTATAACCATATTATATTATATTTATTATTAAGGTATTTATTTCATATTCATTTTTTTAATGTTTGTTGAGCCATTGTTGTTAAATAGCTCTGATCGTAAATATATCCTGGCGGCCGGCAATTCTCAACACTAAACAACATTATAAGAAGACAATTTAGGCTACAATGCACGGGATGGTTTCTCGTTAGTGTCCACAATTAAATAGATCAAAGTAGCTCCGCCAAAGAGTACGGAAAAGATGGGCGAAATTACTGGTTTCAGGCTACAGAGAAGTGTGAAAATTGGCATCACCCGGAGAGATGAGATGGATGGCGATATTCAACACGCAATAATTCTCTCATCTGCTTAGCGGGACTTCTTTCCTTGATGCCAGCTCTAACGCACTTCCTGGCATTCTCCGTACAAGATGCCACATGTTTATACCAGCGGTTATGAAGTTGAGATAAAAGTCGCGGGATAATTTCCATGTAAGATAGACCATCAGCTACACTTGAGCTCTATTACGAACTTGTGATCATCTTTATCGCTATTCCAGCTGCGCAAAAAAAAAGCCACTCCAACTCAGATGATCGGTACCCTCAATAGATGGGACGACAACAGTCAATGATTGATGAACTTGGTGAGGACACTCCTTGAAATTATCTAACTGAATCTTATCAGAGCCAGGGAAGGTTTATCATGTATTGCAAAGAAGGATAGGAGGATAAATCATCAATATCTTAACTGACTTGGGGATCATTTCCCTGGTCACGTGAAGAACTAATATCTGTACTCTAGAAAGTTCGAGTTATTTCAGGAATTGAGGGGATTCTGCCAGAAAACCCCGGCAAACAGAGGATAATCTCACAACCCCGTACGCAAAACTATAAATAAGCAGCCATCCCCCCACATTCTTCCGGTAGCTCAAGAACTCCTTAATAGACATCAACAGTTATCAAGAGATCAAGCAAATACAAACATGAACGACGAAACACAATTTACAGAAAGAGCATTGACTGTTCTTACACTAGCACAGAAATTAGCACAAGATCATCAACATGCACAATTGCAGCCCATCCACATTCTGGGAGCTTTTGTTGAAACACCAGAGGATGGGTCCGTGTCCTACCTGCAAAATCTGATTGAAAAAGCCAGATATGATTATGATGCATTCCGCAGAACAGTGAACAAACACTTGGTAAGGATTCCCCAACAGAACCCTGCACCTCCACAAGTAACGCCTAGTTATTCAACTGGCCAAGTTCTTCAGGAAGCCGCTAAGATACAAAAACAGCAGAAGGACTCATTTATCGCCCAAGATCATATCTTGTTTGCTCTTTTCAAAGACTCCAGCATCCAGCAAATATTCAAGGAAGCACAGGTTGATATCGAAGCTATAAAGCAACAAGCGCTCGAATTGAGAGGAAACCAAAAAATCGACTCACGTGGCGCTGACACCAGCAGCTCATTGGAGTACCTATCGAAATATGCAATCGACATGACTGAGCAAGCCAGATTGGGTAAGCTGGACCCTGTGATTGGCAGAGAAGAAGAAATAAGAGGAACAATCAGGGTTCTGGCGAGGAGAATCAAGTCCAACCCTTGTCTGATTGGTGAGCCAGGTATTGGTAAGACGGCCATTATAGAAGGTGTCGCACAGCGTATTATCGACGACGATGTGCCTAGCATTCTATTTGGCTCTAAACTATTCAGTTTGGATCTTGCTGCTTTGACAGCAGGTGCAAAGTACAAAGGTGACTACGAGGAAAGACTGAAGGGTGTTTTGAAAGAAATTGAAGAATCGAAGACCCTTATCATCCTGTTCATCGATGAAATTCACATGTTAATGGGTAATGGTAAAGATGATGCCGCCAATATCCTAAAACCTGCCTTATCGAGAGGCCAATTGAAGGTGATTGGCGCTACTACCAACAACGAATACAGATCCATTGTGGAAAAAGACGGTGCGTTTGAAAGACGTTTCCAGAAAATCGATGTGCAAGAACCAACAACTAGACAAACTGTAGCCATTCTCAGAGGGTTACAGCAAAAGTACGAGATCCATCATGGTGTCAGAATCCTCGATAGTTCTCTGGTAACAGCCGCCCAATTAGCCAAGAGATATCTTCCATACAGAAGATTGCCAGACTCTGCTTTGGATTTGGTCGATATCTCCTGCGCAGGTGTCGCAGTGGCCAGAGACTCCAAACCTGAGGAACTAGACTCCAAGGAGCGTCAACTGCAACTCTTGCAGGTTGAAATAAAGGCCTTGGAGAGAGACGAGGAAGCTGACCCAACCACTAAGGAAAGACTACTTCAGGCAAGACAAAAAGAAGCATCTCTCCAAGAGGAATTGGTGCCTCTCAGGGAACGCTACAACCAAGAAAGAGCAGGCCACGAGGAGTTGACTAAGGCCAAGAAGAAGTTGGAAGAGCTGGAGAACAAAGCTGCAGATGCAGAGCGTCGTTATGACACGGCAACCGCTGCAGACCTTCGTTACTTTGCAATTCCTGACTTGAAAAACCAAATCCAGGTCTTGGAAAACCAAGTGTCCGAGGAGGAAGCGCGTGCAGGCTCTGGTGCAATGGTTCAAAATGTGGTTGACAGTGACACTATCGCTGAAACCGCTGCTAGATTAACTGGTATTCCAGTGAACAAGTTGACGGAATCAGAGAATGAGAAACTGATCCACATGGAGAAGCACCTGGCCTCCGAGGTTGTGGGCCAGACCGAGGCTATCAAGGCCGTTTCCAACGCAGTGAGACTTTCGCGTTCGGGCCTATCCAACCCTAGGCAACCAGCATCGTTCTTATTCCTGGGTCTGTCTGGTTCCGGTAAAACAGAGTTGGCCAAGAGGATCGCCGCATTTCTGTTCAATGACTCTGACGCGATGATTAGAGTGGATTGTTCGGAGCTCAGCGAAAAATACTCTGTGTCAAAGTTACTGGGTACCACCGCCGGTTATGTCGGCTATGAAGAAGGTGGGTTCTTGACAAACCAACTGCAGCGTAAACCTTACTCGGTGCTGCTGTTTGACGAAGTCGAAAAGGCGCACCCTGACGTGCTTACCGTGATGCTGCAAATGCTAGACGACGGAAGACTGACTTCAGGTCAGGGTAAGACAATCGACTGCTCGAACTGTATCATCATCATGACTTCCAACCTGGGCGCCACGTTCATTTCATCGCAGTCGGGCTCACGCATCGAAGAGTCTACCAAGACTCTGGTGATGGGTGCTGTTAAGCAGCATTTCAGACCTGAGTTCTTGAACAGAATTTCCAGCATTGTTGTGTTCAACAAGTTGTCGCACAAGGCCATCCACAGGATTGTCGACATTAGACTCAAGGAGATCCAGGACAGGTTCGAGGAAAACGACAAGCATTACAAGCTTGACGTCTCAGCGGAAGCTAAGGACTTCTTGGCTCGCAACGGTTATTCCGAAGACATGGGTGCGCGTCCTCTCAACCGTCTGATCCAGAACGAGATCCTCAACCGCATGGCAATGCGCATTCTCAAGGGCCAGATTAAGGACAAAGAGACCGTTCGCGTGGTGCTCAAACACCAGAACACTGCTGCGTCGCCACAGCCTGATGAGCTAGATGTCTTGCCAAACCACGAGGTGTCTGACGCCGACATGGACGTAGACAACGACTGGGATGATTACGATGAAAGCGTCACTGACGGTACGCCATTAGACTAATCACCCAATACGAGTAATATAATATAAACTTCAAATATGTATGTAGCCGGCAGTAGCCACTCTGTCTGAATGAATTTACGATGTATTAATTCTGATATGTTTCAACTTTCTTCGTCGTTGAATATGTATATATGGCATGCAAGTCTGAGTCTTCAATTGAAAGCTTGTTGAGTTCAGTGGCTAAGTTTTCCATAGATGTTGGATGTAAATAAATATCTTTCTGTGATGCTATTAGGCCAAGGAAAAAACTTGTTCCACGATTAATATATATCGAAGTGTAGTGTAGGATTCTGGCCACTCAAGCTTAGGAGTTCCGCTGAGACACCCTTTGTTCGAATTACCTTACATAACAAACGAGTGATACAAACCTAAACCCACGCCTCTCACATAACCCAAACCTCTCACGTAAAAACTAAATTCAAGCCCCGCACCTACACATTTTCCAAGTAAAACGTCGGTGTCCGTAACCCCCACTCTACATGTGGTTGATACAAACACCAATCTGCTTCCATCAACGCGAACCCCATTTTCCTTTCACCTAGTGCTACGCCAAACTTTTCACATGATTGCCCTCTAGCGCCTCCGGCTTTTGTTTTGCCTCGGCTTTTGCTTAACACTCGTAATTCATGGCCAAGCGTATCCTGTATCAACGTAAAACAATAGGCACAGACCAGATCGGCTATTCATGCACAACCATGCATAATCACTACAGTGATTTGACGCACCTCGTGCATACTGGTACATATCCCTTTGGTGTCACATAATCCCCACGATACGTTCTAGCGCGTCATTCTCTCCACAAGTACCAACGGCGTCTCCATGATTCAGTTTGAGGCACGCATGATCTCGGCGATCTGTACTTTCCGAATGTCTGCAACACACGAACCGGTCAGAAAACTTCGTAGCATATATTGCATGCGGAGTAGCTTATGGGGATTTCGGCCAGTGAGAGATAGAAGTTATCGTAGGAGCACGAGCAGGATCGAGGAAAAGCGGGGTTTTGGAATGATACAGATTATAAGGGGTGGGGAGATAGTCAGGGATCTTCTAAGTCAAAGAAAAAAAGGGGATGGGTCTCGAGCGAAAAAAGTATAAATACGGGCGCTTGGGACCGAATTCTGTATAAAACACGATTACTTCTGAGATGTTTGGTCAAAAAAAGATAACACTCAGGTTTACCACGTGTTAATCATAATAGCTTGAGAACAGGTCGTGTGGTATTTGCATCTACTGCTATTTGATTGATCGCTTGACATCACCACCGTGTGCTATCCTACCAAATAAGCTCAAGCTCCAGATGAGCACAGATATGTCACCTGATACGGCGCCGCAGATAATGGGCGCGCCCGCAACGATCCCGGCAGCAGAGGCCAACAAAAAAGCGCTGATCGCGCCAGAGCTGAGTGACAGCATTGGGCAGTACCTGCCGGCAGGCGTGTCCGTGGCGTGCGGCGAGTCTGACGAGGAGCACGGGCTGTCGGTCGCGGCACGTGACGGGTCGCCTGCCGCTGGTGCCGCGCACGAGCCAGAGGACGCGGAATTTGAATCCGTCGATGGCAGCGACGGTAGCAGCTCCGAAACCGAGTTCCTAGACGAACTCAACGACAGCAACGAGGATTGCAGCGAAAATGAGGGTGACGACAAGAGTGGTGCCGCCAAGGCAGCCGCCGACAAAGGTCCCACTCCTGTTTCGAAGCCAGCTGCGACCGGCGGAACCAAATTCCGCGGCCGCCCCTCTTCCTGTGTTTTTGTTGCCAGCTTAGCTGCATCTTTGTCCGACGACGACTTGTGTTTGTCCGTTACTGAGAACTTTCGGCAGTTTGGGTCTCTGACCATGGTCAAAGTGCTACGCGACCCAGCCAACAGGCCCTACGCGTTTGTACAATACACCAATGATGCAGACGCCAAAAAAGCTCTAAAAGAAGCGCAGGGAACCACTTTGAATGGCCGGACCATTCGTTGCGAGCCTGCGCGCGTGAATCGCACCTTGTTCATCTCTTATAAAGATCGGTCTCCTAACTCCCATGGCCTAGTCTCTGCGGCTGCCGTGAACCTTTTGCTGGAAAAATTCGGAGAGTTGGAGCAGCTTGTAGCTTGCAGGGATCCGTATTCTCACAAGAAGAATAAGTTGTACTCAAACTCTAGCAGAAGCAATGCCTGGTTCATTCAGTTTGCGTATCGCGATGATGCCATCCGTGCATTTGCTAATTTGAAAACTGATTTCAACTGGGTTGTGGAGTGGGCTCAAAACATTGAAGCACCCTCGCATATGAATATGCTCAGCGACAAAAAAAATTTAACTATTCCTGAAGAAGCAGAGGCTCAAGATTCAGATGCGTGCGAACCCATCACTAACCACCACCACCACCACCACCAGCCAGATCAGGGAAACGTTACTGTTCCTGGCTTGCATGATGTAATTATTGATCAAAAATCGATCTTCGTTGGTCAACTAGACCCAATGGCTACAGAGGAAAAACTCTTGAAGCGTTTTTCTCGCCACGGTTCAATTACAGATATCAACTTGATTACAAAACCTAACAATGTCTTTGCATTCATAAAATTTACTACGGAGGAGGCTGCTGCTGCTGCACTCGAGATGGAAAACCATGCAATTTTCCTTAGCAAAACCATGCATGTTCAGTATCGGGAGATTGGTGGAATCAAAAGATTCAGGCGCGGTAATCAGCACCACCATAACCGGAATAACTACTTTGGTAATGGCACGGGCGCTGCCAGTACCGGCAGCGTTCATTCCAGCAGTGGCCAAAACAACATAAACTACAACGGGGGTGGTCCAAGTATTGCTTACGCTGGTGTCTATAATACCACGGAAAATTCGCAAGAGTATAACTTGGCTCCCTATCAGCCACCTCGACTAAGCCTCGCCCCTCCACCCATCAACGTGGGCAAGAGAAGGTCTAGTACAGGTACCAACAACTATAATCATCACTACCCTCACTACCCTCTTGGTCATGAATTCCAACCGTTCACACCTCAATCTCATCAAATTTCAGTAGTGGGCCCCAAAAAACTGAGATCGAATTCTAGGCATAAATCTGTGGAGATTACCGAATCAAATAATGATATCCCTAATAATACCGGCACTAATGATAAAATTGAAATTTCCGCGCACGATTCCGGTAATCTAACCGCCCTTTCATATGCCACCGACCCATCTTCTGAAAATTCCGAGCCTACAGGAAACAATGATAAAGCCTCTGATGTGAGCACTTCTCACTATACAACTTCTGCAGGCGGAGTTGATTACAAGAAGAAGGTTGACGAGTACAAGAAGAGAGGCAGCTACCCAACCTTTGATCCCTATTTTTATCCACCTTATTACTATCCTATGGAGTTCCCTATGGGTCGCAATGTTCCTACAGGACGAGCAGCAGGTTCATCCGCACCTCTTGCTGGTCCTGCGGTTTCCTCGCGTTCAGGTCATCATCAGCCTTACTTCATGTACTATCCTTTACCACAAGGCAATGCCATTGATTATACCGAAATGCATAACATGATGGTTCCTCATATTGGTAGGTCTCCTGGCCCTATCGGAACCCCAATAATCTCTATGCCTTTATCACAACAACAGTACATGTCAATGGAGACCGATTGAATGTGTCAGGTAAGGGTTTGATTCCAATTATTAGTGATTTTTTTTTTTTTTTGGGCCCTTTTTTTTTTGTCGTTTGTTTCGTTTTCGTTTTGTTTCAACTCTAAAGTTTCTTAACTTCTTCATAGTTTATTCAACATGCATTAAATTTTCTATGGAACAATCAATGACAGCAACTGATTCTGGTGAATAGAAATAATCTTTCGGTGATTAAGCTTCAGGATAAAGATTATGGACTCTCTACATAATTGACAATCAATTAACCCTCAATCCCCAGCCACTTTGGGGGGGAGAATGTATCGCACGGCGGACATCACTTTTCTTCATAAACCTCAGGATCGATAATTAGCCGCCTGGCATTAATATGGGCACTCTGTACGTTGGTACTATTTAACGAAAATCGGCATCTAAATGTGGCAACTGTCAAACTGCACTGTCGTCAGAAGAACATCACTTCATGGATCGCAAGTCTCCGCGAGTAAACAGGCCAAGATTGGTTTGTTTGGAGTGCAGAAATAGAAAGCTTAAGTGCGATAAAGCAAGGCCTAAATGTACGCGATGCAAGCAAAATCTTTTGACATGTTCTTATGCAAATGATGGCAACTCTCCTGGAGGCAGCAAGTTATATGTTGACAAAGCGTTCCCACATAGCTCGGAATTTCTGGGCACGCAGCATTCAGAGTCGAGTTCGACAAATGAGACTAGAGTCCCATCTTACTCTAATTCTCCTATCGAGAATATCGGAGATTGTACGTTGCATCTGACTAAGCCAGAGCATTTGCTGGTCAGGTATAAATATAAAACGTTTTTGAGTCCTCCGTTTGCACCCATCGCTATTGTGCAGCACGACCCTTACTCCCAAGTACTATGTGGCTCGCTTCATGGCCTAACGCTCTTGGATCTGAGCAATCATCTCACTGGGCAAAACAACATAGTGTCTTTTCAACAATTGCAAACTCCTCTTCCTTTCCTTGAAAAAGCCATTTCCAGACATATTGAAAATGCGCGCTTGACCGACTCTCGAAGTTCTTTGAGTAGCCTTACTATGTGTTCGCTAGAAGACGAAAGAGCAGCGATGGCCGTGCAGGCCTTGACTGACAGTGTTGACGCTCTCATGTTGAGCACAAGTGACTATGATCACGCTTTAAAGACCTTCTATGAGCGAATATATCCCTTATACCCGTTTATGGACATCTCCATTTTCGAAAACGATCTGCAAACGTTGTTTGTTCAAGGTACCTCTACATTTTTAAAGATCAATCCAGCTGGCGGTGACTTACGCAAGAAGATGGAAACCCTCTCTCTGGTCCTGATTTTTCTCTCAATGGGCCTGAAGTGCAGTTTGCTGTCCAAGAGTATTTCTGTCACGAAATTTGAACTGGCAAGACGACTGTCGGTTCTTTCTTACCAAACAATCGAAACTTTAGGCGTTTTTCAGTTCCCCAATGAGCGAGGGTTTACATGTCTTCTCTACTTTTTCATCTCGCGGTATATTGACCCCGAAAGCACCGATCCTGTTCCGACCAACTCAAATCTATTGAATCTTAGGCAATTCCTTGAACTAGCTCTAACATTGGGTCTTCAACATGACCCGTCAAATTACATGCGCTTCGAAGACCCACACCTGGTGGCCTCGAGACGCGCCCTATGGCGAGGCGTTCAGTCAGTGGCATTTCTAATTAGTCTGGTAGAAGGCGCGACCGATTTAAAAGATTGCCACCTCATGCAAATGTTTTCATCTGAGCAGAAACATACCACTTTTTCCCCGGAAGGACCGCAATCTTTAATGGCTCATCTTCAGGAAGAACTCTTCGAGACGTATGAAAACAAGTATCACTTCCATATTCAGTTGAGCAAATTCGTTTCCATTAGCGTATCACAAGCTGGAGGAGCGCAGCTCTCTCAGATTCTGAAAGAGATCAATAGGTCAGAGGAATTTCTACTTTTAGCGTTTCCGCTCGATGTCACTCACTCGCAACCGGCGAAGCATGTCGTCAGTGATTTGAAGTTCGAGAGGGGCGCTATGATTGATGTGGGTTTACTGAAGAAGGCGGAACATTTTTTGTGCAACGTGGTTGGTCGTACGTGCATCCTGAACGTGTATAACCTGCTATCGTTGCATTTCGAGGACATTTTTGATTCCAAATGGGAAGTAAACGAGACTCGCTATAAAAATTTTACGGTGCGGTCCTTCCATTCTTACTTAGGCCTCGCATCTATCCTTTCAGATTGCTTGACAGGACGACTGGGAGAAATGCGACAGTTCTTTCGATACGCAATGGACAAGCATATCAGCTTTGCCCTAATTCGAATCTGGATGTTCCAATCCCGGTTTTTGGTAAGGTTATGCTGTAAACAAGAGGCTGTTCAAAAGCAAGCTCAATCTAGTAGCGATAAAAACTCCGAATACACCGAGTTCAGTAGCATCATCGCGAGGCTCATCAAAAAAATCAGAAATCAGATGGCAGTAATGATCGATTTGGCGGAATATGAGCTTAGAGACTTTGTCCATTGCTCCTTCGAGGCAGTTTCGATCTTTAAATACATAATTTACGTGGTTGATGAACAAAAATTAACTCGTGTAACATATGAGTTCTGGCAACAAGCTTTGAACGGTGCCCATATTCCTCAGAGTGTTCGAGAACAGGTCCATTTAAAATGGGGAGTTGACCCCAATAACTGCAGAAACATTTTACACAAGCTGAAAGCCCCTCACACGTTAAGGTATTTCAATTACGAATTGATAGCCCAGCTAGATAGCGTGGTGCTCTCAAGCGACTTTGGAGAGTATGCCGAAAGCGTTTCTGATGCTGACAAAGATTCTCATATACTAACAGAAACTAACCAAGAGGATCTGTTCAATCAAATCTTAAGCAGCAACTCCGAGTCTTTTTGGCAGTATTTGATCGATGACGATGGCCCTGGTGGCTTCCTTCAGTAAATGTGTATCGCGAGAGAAAAGAGACTGGGCAGTTTTCATGTCTTCTTGAGCAATAAGCCTTCAAAGGTCCTGTACCTTAGGCACGAAAATGGTCATCATCGGCTTCTATCTCGAAGATTAGCGACTACAAGATAAAGCCATGGCGAGATCCTACTCAAACCGAGCGTAATGATAGTGCATCGAGAAAAGGTCTTGACCCGATATCATGAAGACGGTCGCCCTTCGTGACTTTTTGGTCTCAGAATCAGCTGGCATATGATTAAGGGGCGTACCTGACGGTCGTGGCGCATCGGTTGGTTAGTATATGTTCTTATGCTCTGGCACCATACGAAGATGTACGGACAGAAATAAACGCATAATGGCGCGAAGATCCGTGATTTTCAAGCAGAGAGTGGAGTATATAACGCAAATGGCGATCCATGAGATTGTATTCTCTTCCCGGAGGGCGTGCTAAGAGTGGTCTAGAAGACGCATTAAGTGGCTAAAGCTTCAACTTGCTGAAGTAGATGGGCTCTCTCTATTTCTCTATGTGAACCTATTCCGTCAGATTCTACAGAAATCTCTTGAAAGGGAACGCAGCAGCCATTCTACAATTAAAGTTCGGTTGCTTCGCCCTTCAGTGGCTGAAATTGGTCTAATGAACTACAGCAGGAAGACTGAGTGACTGCCCCTCTTCTGTCGCTTTTCTTCAGCGACATGAACCCTTGATGATTAATTTAGACAACCGACAAGAATTATGAAAAGCCCCAGGTGCGATGAAGGCGTTGACAACTCCATCATTATACAAGAATGATAAGTTGGGTCTACAATACCTTCAACTTCTGAGGCCAACATCAT
>JAKTSC010000087.1:0-23663 GCA_030580015.1 Lachancea waltii | reverse complement strand
TCTTCTTCTTCTTCTTCTTCTTCTTCTTCTTCTTCTTCTTCTTCTTCTTCTTCTTCTTCTTCTTGTTCTTCAGACTCCTCCTCTGCTTCATCCGGCCCTTCGATGAACTCTATGTCATCGCTTAATTTCCGTAATAATAGTTCTGCAGACACACCAGCCTCCACAACGCGTTCATACAATACGTTTCCCTCTTTGAAGCCTCGCTCAATGAGCAAATCACCAGGGCTTTTGTTTTCGTAGTCCAAGAAGTTCCAACCTGCACCAAATTCAAATAGAGTATCCATGAGCTTCAAAACCACTTCCTGTTCTTCATTGCTCACTTCATCGGGCAAAGACCGGATCAAAACATGCAGAGGTGTAGTGTTGGACTCGCCGCCCTCCAGGTCATCTCTACCAGCTTCATGAGCTGCAACTTGTTCGATAGTATATGTAGCGGGTATGCCACTTTTCAGCAACCGACTCAGTTCCTCGACATAAGTTTCAGTAATTGGTAAAGTCTTGAACGTCAGCAACTCGTGCAAGCTGGCCATTTTGGATACTCCAACGCTTGTAATTCGAGCATCTTTTCACAGCTTTCAATTAGATATCTCATCGCTGGAAAATTTGTGTAGATACAACAACCCACAGGCAGCGAAACAGAACCAAAGGACGAAGAGAAACTTGGGTCAGTGATGTGTTCATTGAGAGCCGGAGCGACTACACATTATTTGAGTCATATAGTCTTGTTACTGAATATATAAGTTGCGCATTGATTAGCTGAGAAAACATAATTCAGGCTTCAAATCTGCGCTCAGCTTCTTTCCAGTTGATAACATTCCAAATAGCCTTAAAGTAATCGGCCTTGCGGTTCTGGTATTGAAGGTAGTAAGCATGCTCCCAAGCGTCGATGGCGACAATAGGCTTCAAGGGCCCCGTGACAGTGTCCTGGTTATATCTTTGCACAACTTCCAGCTGGCCGCCATTTTCGGCATTCTTCACAATAAACGCCCATCCGGAGCCTTGGACGCCAGCCAACTTGGCATTGGTCTGCTCAATTAGCTTGTCAAGAGATCCGAACTGAGACTCAATCTGCTTACCCAATGCACCGGTAGGAGCCTCGCCGCCTCCTTGCGACGTAGGAGCCAAGTTCTTCCAGAACAAGCAGTGGTTGCTGAAACCACCACCGTGAAACTTGATGTTCTGTTGAAGCGCCACCAGCTGTCTAACAACCGCGACATCCGCTTTTGGATCGCCAGTCAACTTGCACTTCAATTCACCAAATTGCTCGCTGGCAGCGTTGAATCCATTCACATAAGTCTGATGGTGCTTAGTATAGTGTAGTTCATTGATTTGGCCCGAAATATGTGGCTCCAGCGCACCAAAATCCCAGTCCAAGTCTGGCAAAGTGACCTTAGTACGTCTCGCCAAAACAGTTCCGAAAACAGCGGATTTCTTAGCGACACTTCTAGCAAGCATTTCTGTTTTTTCTTAATTAAATAAAAGGATGTAGATTCAAGATCAGCTTCAATCAACCAAACTTCTTAAAAGGACCAATCCTTATAACTACAGAACCGAGTTCGGAAGTTGAAAACCTTTTTATTGGAGGTCCCTAAAATATATCGCATTTAGTGATAATTGGAGGATCACTTTGTACTAAAGGATTTGCAATGTGTTACCTTAACGAACTTTGATCGGGCGATGAGGTTGTCAGAAAGTAACATTACACAGGATATTAGTCGGCTATGGCCGTTAAAAGAACACCAGATAGCTATGTCTTCTTAGATAGGCTAGGACAGGGCTCGTATTCGACTGTCTACCGGGCAGTTGAGCGTTCCAATAGTGGGAGAAACTACGCTATTAAAGTATGCTCCAAGAAGCACATTATCCGAGAAAAAAAGGTGAAATATGTGACAATTGAGAAGGATTTGCTGAACATGCTGGCGAAGGGTGGCCATCTGGGGATTGTGAAGCTTTTCTGCACTTTCCATGACATCGAAAATCTGTATTTCGTGCTGGAATACGTTAGCGGAGGGGAGCTACTTGCTCTGATACAGAGGCTGGGAAGGCTGACAGAAGACTTGTCCCGACATATTACGGCGCAATTGGTCGATACAGTGGATTATATGCACTCCAAAGGGGTGATACATCGGGACTTGAAGCCGGAAAATGTGCTGTTGTCGCAGGAGGGTCGGGTCGTTATCACGGACTTTGGGGCAGCATGCACTGCTGCCGACAGGAAGTTTGAAAATACAAAACGGACAGCCTCTTTTGTGGGAACTGCAGAGTACGTTTCCCCCGAATTACTTCTGCACAGTCAGTGCGGCTTCAGCAGCGATATCTGGGCTTTGGGTTGTATCATATATCAATTGAACCAGGGAAAACCACCATTTAGAGGTGAAAACGAGCTTCAAACATTCGAGAAAATTGTGGCGTTAGACTACAAATGGCTGTTTTCTAATTCTCCGCAAGTTGTGTCCATAGTACAGAGCATTCTGGTTACGGATCCGCTCAAGCGGCCATCAGCGGCGCAGCTAAAGCAAAACCCATGGTTTGCATCTATTGACTGGGACAACCGGTCAAGCTTGTGGAAGGGAATATGGGAGTTAGCCGGTAAGAATACGGTGCCCAGAGGCGCGCAACAATCGCATACAAACGGAGTCCCCGCAGGCGGCTTAAGGATCACGCGCAGGAAACCTGTACAGGCTACAGGAACGACTGCAATAGCTGAATGGAGGAAAAAACTTGGTCTGGGTGTCGAGACGCTGCCGTCTCCACCACCGTCAGGCGGGAACAAAGCCGTGAACATTAATGCGCCCCTCACTAAAGTACGCCCAAGCACTCCAACTTCATTAACTCCGCCGCCCTCTGCACCTCCACCTCTTATCAAACGTGACATCTCAAGCATCTTGGAAATACCATACGATCCCAGCAAGCGCACTATGTCCTTGAATGGTTACTCGTCCATTCAAGATGAGAGTATCACAGAGTTTGTAAGCCGAAATAAGAAGGCTATACTGAACAGTTCTACCAACTGCATTGTGGCACTTGATCTCAAAGGTAACCTTACGTGTCAAGGGCCAAATCAACCGCCAAAGCTAATGATATCTGTGGCGGATCCTGACCTATCCATGTATGATTTTGAGTTCGATGAAACGACCAAGAACGGATTTTTAATCCTGGAGAAGTACAAGTCGAGGCTTTGGTTCTTATCCGCTGCATCCCCCAAGCAATCTCTCCCAATGAATTTCCGCCCTCTTAGCAGAGAGAAGACGTGGGTCGACTGTTTCTTCACCGCGCGTAATGTGGTGACCGAAAATAATGGAAAGAAGGCTACACCTCCGGCAACTGCGCCTCCTGCAGTATCTGCTGCACCTATCTCACCCGCTATACCTACTGTACCTACTGTACCTACTGTACCTGCTGTACCTGCTACATCTGCTACATCTGCTGCCAAACCCCGACCTAGGCCAAGACTAAATGCTCCTGCAAACATGATGGTAAGCTCTAGTCGCTTCGAAGTACTTCATGCGCTTTCTGGCCCTGGATCAAAGAGCGGAGACGCTAGCAGCGGCGCTAGTGCTGCGTTCAAGAGTTCAAAAAAAAGATAGAACATTACAAAACTCATAGCTGAATACCACTACTTTTTAGATGTACTTAATTAGAGGTTATCCTTGTGTCCCATCAATGAATCAGGACAGAGTATGTACTATTCTTAAACATTCAAATAATAACCAAATTAACTCCTCAACAATAATTTACCTTTGGATAAGAGGATGGCCATAACGCCAGACAGTACCCACAGTCTTCACGCTAAACTTAATGCTCATCTTCCATGGCATTTCGCTTACTATCCATGGCTAGCTCTCTTGATTATTGCACCTGCTCTTGCCAAACCACTTGGCCAATTCCTGAACTTACTCCTTCAACAAAAAGCGGATTTAGCTCAGTTGGGAGAGCGCCAGACTGAAGACAACACTTCGGTCATAAGAAATCTGGAGGTCCTGTGTTCGATCCACAGAATTCGCATTTATTTTTTTGTGAATAGTTTACAATCAGCCTATATTAATAGCTGGGTTAGGCTCTGAAGAAACTTTCAAGTCTGTATAGAATGAATGATTTCGCCAGTGTTTCAATAAATCTCTTCGAGCTTATCGTTTGGCCCAAGCGCTGTATCTGTTGTAACTCAATAGTATTATTAATTTATAATTTTTTTTAAGTTTGGTAACTAGAACATGTATTCAAGAATTAGAATAAAGCTCGAGGCGAAACGAATATATGAAATGCGTTAAGGCTATATAACAAACCTCGGGCATACGCAATTCATGATTTAAGGAATTAACCTTTGTAGCGTTTACGGCTATGCTGTTTACCACTTTGACAGAAGCTCAACTCTCTTCGGTCAAGATGAACATTGGCTCACAGCACTAACTTCATATAGCAATCTTTGCATCGGCGGTGGTCGTAAACAGGCCATGTAGGGGTGAAATTAGGTTTAGTCAAGAACGCTAGCATCAAAATACAAACCTGGATCAAGCGCAGATATGTCAGCGCTCTTGGCGACTCCGTCTAGAAGAAGCTCACTCATTATTTTACCAGTCCCTGGTGCATTGTTGATACCCCAGCAAGAGTGGCCAGATGCGACATAAAGGCCTTCAAGATTAGTTTCTCCGATCAAGGGCCCTGAGCTTGTTGGAACGTTGAGGACCGGCAAGTAGCAAGCCTGTCTCAACAAAATGTGACCCTGAGACAGGTTTGGAGAGAGCTTGGATACATAATGGTAGAGCTCGTCACATTTTTCACGCACAACTTCCACGGCATCGCTTGTGTCTGGTAGCTCAACTAGTGTATCACCTTCCCCACATACATAGACTTCATCTTTACGGGCATACATTTCTGGAGAAAAGTAATTGTTCTTTCCAATCTTAAGTTCTGTGAAAATAGCATAAGGAGATACAGTGCCCGTAGAGGGCTTGATAGTGATGGAGTGCGCTCTTAAGCCTGAAATAGGGCAGTCTGGAAGAATTTTGGAGGTCCAAGGACCCATTGCCAACACGATTTGCTGAGCATCGAGGATGTCGACAGCATCTGATTCTTCCTCACCGTCATCTGAGGTCGGTAGGTATGATACACCAGAGGCACAACCAGTATCGTTGAATTTGATACCGTTGACTTTACCCAAGATTAGGTCGACGGCGCCCGATTTCATGGCTTGATGTAAGATAAAATGCGTAAACTTGTAAGGATGCACCTGGGCGGTAGAGTCTGTGCCCCCCAATGAAGACCAGTCGCGCACCAATTGTGTCCGGATCCAGTTAAGGTCCTCAGGGAGCTTAGGGGACGCCTCTTCAGTCATGCCCATCCCGTAAGATTCCTGTAGTTCGTCTGAGTCTGTGTTTTTGTCATCTAGGTCATCATTATCCTCATCATCGCTTTCATCATCGCCATCACTGTCTTCGCGGTCGCTTCTTGTTACCTGTGCGCAACGTTTCTTGTTTTTTGGGGTTGGCGCCTTGGGCTCACGACTTTTCTTGCGAGTCGATAGAGTGTGAGACCTGCTGTTGCAGCTCTTGGCAGATCCTGCGTCGCTATTGTCCACAGACTCGGAAACGTTCTGCACATCTGCCTCCAGCGACACCGTGGTCAGGCGACGGTAGTCCCACTCATTCTCACCGTCAAACTCGTCGCTCAGCTCTTGGTGGAGTTGAAAACTAAGCGGTACGATCTGCTGCGGAAACGCCCAGGTGGCCAGGAGCCCGCCTGCTTTACCGGACGCGCCACCGGCTACCCTCTTAGACTCCAGCACCGTTATGTGGTGCTTTTCTGGGCTAAAGGACGGGTGGCGGGTCAAATAGTACGCCGTGCATACTCCTATGATCCCTGCTCCGACAATGACAATGTGATGTTTCCCCTCTGCCTTCCCAGAGGGCCGAGACAAGAACTCGATTTGGTCAACAGTATGTGATGGCGAGCCCATGAAATAGATTATCTGCTTTGAAGTGGTTCCTAAGTGCGCAGGTTCAGAACGTTATCGTATATAATTGCGGCCTCCTCAGAAACAACGTTGGATATCTTCCAGCCCACAAAAATTATCTTTCGTTTTAGTTAAGCTTCACAAAATGCCGTCAAAAATTTCTGCCAAGCTGAGGGACCTGACCTTGTGAATAATAATGTGCTAAAACTTCTATCGAAATTCAAACAAATTTCGATTATGATTAATCCCCCACCGCTCTTCAGCTTTCTCGCTTACCCGCTCCCGTAGTGCGCTTTTAAACTTGCGCAGTACACCATTTTTCTTTCCCTATGTGCTGCGTCCCGTCCTCGTAAAAGTGGTACCACCTGAAGTTGAAGTGTGAGTAACCATTAGAAACGGGGGCGGTGACGAGTGGGTCCCCAAACGAGCACGTGAAATAAACGAGGTGTGGAGTATCATGTGACAATCACGTGGCTGTTATTGTGGCAAATTGCTTGGTACAAAAGTAAGCGTTAAGGTCCGAAGGAGTGGTTCATCTGTGTCACAACAGGTTCAAGTTATCCTTGCGATAATTTGTTTGACGATGCTGAAGAGTGGATGTGTTTTTTTTTAACAAGTTTCGTTTAAGTGGTTATGGGCGGTTGAAATGTGCGAAAAAAGCGCTACAGAGCGGGATGAAGTAGTTATCCATATTGCGCGCTTCTTAATGGTCACTAATATATCACTTCCACGCTCATAGGGTTCTTCAGTTTGTAGCTGGAGCAGATTTTTGTACTGGCGGCTAATCCAAAAAGTGCTATTCAGTAGGGAGAGGATTATTATTTCGAGGGCGATCTAATATGCAGAAGTCCGGGTAAATGTTTTTTTTCAGTAGAGCGGCAAGCGTTATTTGAAGCCCAGGTTGACGAGCGTGCTAGTGGTACTCTCATTGTCTATGATCTATTGTTATCAGATCCTCGTAGCGACTCGCACCTGCTCACAGTACGAAGGCCAAAACTAGTAATACAATTAGCACCACGATCAACAAACCAATACAGCAGTCATTGTACTTTTCCTTGTTTTTCTCGTAAACCCATTCTAGTTGACGCCTACCGCGCGATAATTTGCTCATAACGTTATCCATGCCGCCGTCCATCTCGTCCAGTAACATACCTTGGTCCTCCAACTCTTGGCCCATGGTCGAGGCTTGCAGATGTAAATTCTGCATGGTATGGTGAATAGTGTCCAAGTGCTGATCTTGTTCTTGCATCATCTGTTCCTGCAACAAATTTTCCTGTGGCGAAGACTCGGGATCGGTGGTGTCAGAATCAAGTTCCTGCTGGCCGTTGCTAGCAGGAATCGACATTTGTGATTTAAGCCTTGCGACGTCTCGTTTTAGCTCTAGTAGTTGTGTTTCCCGTGACCTGATGAGACTATCGTCTGCATAACCATCTCTTTTCATAACCAGAACACTGGAGTCGAGCTCTTTCACTGTTTCCTCCAAATCCGCTAGAATCTCTCTTACTTCATCGTCTATATCGTGGCCAGAGTCCAAGTAATGGATTAGTCGGTTGGTTTGTTCGCGAGTGTCACTTAGAACCTGGTCAAATGGATCGCTCATTGCGTAGCAGGGATTGGTCTTGAGCTTATACTCTCGATCCCCGAACGTCTTCTTGGCTTTCGTGGTACAGGAACATTTATAGAACACCGCATCCTTAGATCGCGGTGAACGGACCATCACTAGATAACCGCCAACCACCTAATTTATAGTACTCCCGTACTCAATAGGTCCTTAATGTAATGTATTAGCTGGCACTTAGTTGTACAGGTCCCAGACGACAACTCGGGCTTTTGAGGATGCAATCAATTATATGTTTTTGTCGATCATAAAGAGAGTTTGTGGGCTGAAATCAACAACCAGCCAGCTGACCTAAGAACCACGCAGTATATGAGCAGCTAGGCATATATATATAAATATATAGATATAGATATATCGCTTCATGCGCTTTCCAGCTTTATGAAGTGAGAGCTACGTTAAAGAGATGATAACGTTCAAGGTGATTTATACAGCAGCTACGTGCTCAGGAACCTCTTCCTATCCCTGTTTCCACCCTCAAGGCACCAGTAAGTAAGGGATCATGATAGTACGTTACTCTTCAAGCGCATCAACTTTGTCAGACACACCTCCACCATTGCCTTTTGCCTCTTCTTGGAATTTCGAAAAATTAGTATAATTAGGAAATCCTTGGCTTAGCTTATTGAAAGAATATACTACAAACTGGTAAAGAGCCGGCAATGGATATAGACCAAGACAGCAAACAGGAGACTCCACAGCCTTTCGAGTCGAAACGTGTTGATCTTGCGGAGACTATCGGCGGCTCTCAAACTCGTAAATACCTAAATAAACATGTGACACCCACCCTTTTGGAAGGCATGCGTCTCGTGGCCAAAAACAAACCAGAGGATCCGCTCAGGTATCTTGGCGAGTACCTCATCCAAGCAAGCGGGAAAGTTTCGTCAGAGGAAGCTGCAAACAACAAACCAGATCCAAATGCAGGTTGATAGTCATTTTCCATGTTCATCAGCGGTTTTTTTTTTGTACATCATTACTACATTCATATTTCACATATACAATCAAAACCTCTCTTCTTCTAAAGCTCCAAGGTTCATCATGTTGAGACCGTAGCCACAGAAAACGCTGAGGAGACCCAGCCTCCACCCACGCCACAGCTCATGAACGCGATCAGACTCTTGCAACGTGCCCCAGATACCCTTGTAATCCCTTGGTGTGATGATCATGTTGTCTGCGTGAACAGGGAATGGGTCTTGAGGTTTGGCCCGCAGTAGATACCAAGTCTGAGAGCGCCTTAGTAAATTTTCGATAGGTAATTTCAAAAACAGTTCTAGCACTTTGGATACGAATTCAAGGGTGTTGTACCACACAGTTTGAGAGTATCGGTCGATCTTGAATTGTTGGTAAAGTAGCACACCCGTCAGCTTGTTGAAAACTGTGGATGCAAAGGAATTACTAACATTCAGAAGTATCATGTCTAAAGGTAGTCCAGAGGTGTGCTTTTTCCATGACCACTTCTTTAGCAAGCCCCTAAGACTTCTATCGCCAACCTTTACGGACGTTATAGTGAGCCTTGCTCTGATTAGATCTACGGGCAATAGCATTAGCCCTGTAAATACGCTTGCTCCTATTGTCAGTAGCACTGATTTGCGGATATCTGTCGAATGCACTATATCGATGAAAAAGGGATCTGGTATTTGCAGGAAGGGACTCAGTAGCCCGGTAAACCACGCGTCCAAAGTCACTGACAAAAAGTTATAGATGAAAAAGGTGTTGTTTGCTCTCCACAACCCTCGCGATCCTTCTTCTTCCATCACCGAATTTAGAATGTCCATTGTATTGAGAGATTCGGGTTGGATTTTCTTAGTTAACGTTGGTGATGAATGACTGCTGTGATGATGTTGGCTGGAAGACTTCGTTATTTCGCTATCAAAACCTTCCTCTTCGGCCCGTGGAAAGTACTCGATCTCTTCATCGTCATCTTCCTCCGTGTCCTCACCCATACTTACACCTTCCACGTCCAACGTAATCTTTGAACGGTCATCTTTCTTTATGATATTGAATTCCCCTACTTGCAATAAAAATCTGGAGATTTCGAAAGGTTGTTGAATTAGATGTTTCAGATAGCGCCTTAAGAACTGCTCCACGAGATGAGATAGAACGCTTTTCCAAGATCTCCAATTTAACAGATCAGTCCACTCCATATCTCCAAGGGATTTCTGAGCCTCTTCCGCCGAAGACTCAGTTTCTCTAACCCTAGCTTTCATCCCGGTAGTCAATTGTGATAGCACACCAGAATCGCGGAGTTTTTTGGTGATCTTGGACTTTGATTGTGACATGATATTTAACTTGGAAGCGATGCAGAAACCATGGTTGTCGATGACACCCTGTTCTGGCTTGAAGACTGAACTGTAGCCAGCGTTGAAGGAGTCGGGATCATAATATGGTCTAAGTTGATGATGGGTATTTACCTCATCCATTTCCGCCTTGATTTTGTTCCCTTACTGCTCCGTTTAAGGATTGGTGCAGCTCATTGTTTAATGCTACTGCTGTTACAAATTTCATAGAATTTTGTCGTTGGAAGGGATGGATGAGCGATGCGCGATGAGCAAAGGGCGATGATGACCAGCGAAAGATCTGTTTTGCCAGCGCTTTCGGAAAGCTAAAGCTAGAATGATCTCTAATTCATCCTTTCTGATGATTGTTCGTCGTTTGAAAGTGGTCGGTTTTCTACCTCCGAGTTTTCTATTCCGAATTATCGTCAGAGTTGTTGGACGGCGTGTAGTCATAACTGTCAGTCACGTTCAAGGACATCACTCGCCTACCGTTTGAATCTTGGTTTCGTAACATGCTTGTAATACGATTCATCTTTGTAACAGGAGGGCCGTAGGACGAGGCAAACGCAGTGGCAGATACCGCGAGGTTGGTCTCTACAGCTTTGCATTTTTCGAACAAAGCCCGGTCGATGCGCGAGTCTAATTCCAAGTGGTCTTGTCGCAGCCGCTCAAGGTCCTGAGCGCGATCCTGCAGTCTTGTTACCATATTCGCGTGTTGCGCCTCTAATACTGCCAGCTCTTGCTTCTTCGCAGCTACACGCTCCACAAGCGTTTCAAGCGAGCCAAATTCGTGCTTAAACTTATCCAGCTCCTCTGAGAGACGGCTGATCTCGGCGGCTGATTCTGCAGCCGCAGCGTCAGCGGCAGCGGACCCTGAGCGCTCGATTTCGCGACTGCGCTCCCGCTCAAACTCCTGCTGCTCACTAAGTTGCTGGATGAGCTCCTGTAACCGCCGTACGTCTTGGGAAGAGATCAGAAGGCTTTTCAGGTGTTTGTTGTTGTTGGAGCTCCGGGTCACGAGACCTTCAAGCTCGAGCTGCGTTTGTGTGAGCCGCGAGTCCATATGCGAAACCCGTGAGTTTAAAAGCTCATTGCCGTCTATGAGACGTCTAATCCCTACTATAATCGCACCTATCTCGTCTTCCTGCTCTTCTGTGGGCCTGGGCGGCCTATCTACGTCTTGGCTCGAAGAAGACACATTGCTCCCTTTCGTTACACTCCTTGGACTTTCCATGGAAACTACAGCTTCGACAGCCTCGATTGGCTCGTTAGCATCTAACGTTTCAACCTTCATTCGTGTTCCGTTGTTCAGTATAGCTTTCGTTATAAGGTGAAGGTCGATCTGATCTAATATCTCGTGTGGGTAAAGAATGCTTATTCCGTTCATCACACGTGTACAGTGATTACTTCTGTCAATTTTCGGAGTTTTGGTTTGACTGCTCAAGACCCATACACCCATATATTATTTTATTTATTTTTCAAAAAAATCAACAATTTTCTGAAAAATGTAAACTAGCGTCCTCAAAGTTGTGGCATATTCAGATGCGAGAGCAACCCACGCAAATTTCTGAAGTATGCTGCGCTTGTTTCTGAGAAGACACGATGACTTAAGCCGCCACCATTGGGAAATGACCACTTAGGCAGGAGCTAGGCAGGCGCTCTAGGCCGGGAGCTAGTCACTCTAGGCTGCCTGGGAAGGCAGTACCTAGGCAGCTTACTCTCCACAGCCAGGGAGAGCCTCCGCCTAGCTCTGGTGAGCTAGGCAGGGCCTCCTGCCAGGATCCACAGTCTGGTAGGCTGGAGGATGCTGGAGTTCCAGGGGCGTAGGCGGGTTCTGGGTAGGAAGCATCATGACAATCATGACAAAATTTTGTAAGATATTGGTTCAAAGCTACGCTCTGATTCTTTACTTCACGAACCCAGATTGAATCCAACACCAAAAATGGCTAAGTTCTTGAAAGCTGGTAAAGTTGGTACGTATCAGCATAATAAACTATTGGACATATGAAAGAACCGCGGGTATTGGAGGTCTAGGAAGTGGGGGATGCGCAAGTTGCGAAATTCGTTGGCCAGTTGGGCTCGTAAATGACAAAATTGATCAGTGGGTTTTACAATTCAATGGATGCAGAGTGCGGCTAGTACAGAGATAGTAATCGCAAGAGCCAGACAGAATACTCCCTTTCACCCAGATCCGCGGGGACCCACACTTTTTCAGTGTACTAACTTTCTCACAGCTGTCGTTGTTCGCGGTCGTTACGCCGGTAAGAAGGTCGTGATCGTCAAGCCACACGATGAGGGCTCCAAGGCACACCCATTCGGCCACGCCTTGGTTGCCGGTATCGAGAGATACCCATTGAAGGTGACCAAGAGACAAGGTGCCAAGAAGGTTGCCAAGAGAACCAGAATCAAGCCTTTCGTCAAGGTCATCAACTACAACCACTTGTTGCCAACCAGATACACCTTGGACGTCGAGGGTTTCAAGTCGGTCGTCTCCACCGAGACTTTCGAGGAACCTTCCCAGCGTGAGGAAGCCAAGAAGGTTATCAAGAAGGCCTTTGAAGAAAGACACCAGGCCGGTAAGAACCAGTGGTTCTTCACCAAGTTGAACTTCTAAGCATTTTACTTTGCATTGGACTTTCATCCCGCCGGAACTTATGTAATCTACAAGCTTCTATAATCTTCAAAATCGTCACTTAACAAAAGATCAAAAGCTAACGTTTTAATTCTTTCTGAAAAATAAATATATAACTTTCATCAACAGTTCAACGCAACCGCCCACAACAGGATGCACGCAAGACCGTTCTCTAGCACGGCTGCGAAGCACCTTAAAAGAGCTCAATTTGATCTCAAGAGCATTGTTGGTAGACTTACATCTCACATAGAGTCCGTTAAGGCACGTGAGCTAGTGGCTGGTCCAGAGCTCATCGCTAAGCTACAACAGTTACCACACCAAGAACGTGAATTGAGAAGCCTTGACACAGAAATTGCCAAGATCCAAACTGTACGCAAGTCCATTGAGAATGATATAAAGAGGGACCGGACGAAGATGGCGGAGTTCCGCGATAGTTTAGCAGAATTGAAGAAGGAGTTTCAAACTGCATCCGCTGCCTTCAAAGAGACTCAAGATCAAGCTTTTGAAACGTGCCTTTCCCTGCCCAATCTGGTTCACAAACGTGTACCGTTATCAGACCCTGAAGTTGTCGAGTGGATCAACCCTCTGACACAATACGATGCTAACAGCAGTCGTGATCATCATGACATTATGGTCAGAAAGAAGCTAGTAGATTTCCAGTCAGCAGCCACTCTCACTGGTAACTCATGGTACTACCTTATAAATGAGGGAGCCCTCCTGGAACAAGCTTTAACACTATACGCTACGAAAAAAGCTCGCGAGCATGGGTTTGCTATGTGTATCCCTCCCAGTGTTGCTAAAAATGAAGTTATCGACGCATGCGGGTTCCGGCCCCGCGACATGAACAATGAGCAACAAATTTACCATGTCGCTGATACCACTTGGGGCCTCACAGCCACTGCAGAGATCGCGTTAGCAGGAATGGGTATCAACACTACAATGGATCTATCGCCGGGCCCCAAAAAAGTATGTGGTATAAGCAGAAGCTACAGGGCTGAAGCTGGTGCTCGCGGCAAAGACACCAGAGGACTTTACAGAGTGCATGAGTTTACTAAAGTGGAACTTTTTTGTTGGTCCACTCCTGATCAGAGCGAGCAAGTTTTGGAGGACCTTCGTCGCTTCCAAATTGAGCTGGTGTCCGAATTGGGACTTTCAGCCAAGGTCCTGAATATGCCTGCTAATGATCTAGGAGCACCGGCGTTCCAAAAGTACGATATTGAGGCGTGGATGCCTGGTAGAGGTTCCTTTGGTGAAATCACTAGCACATCAAATTGCACCGATTTTCAAAGCAGACGCATGAATACCAAATTCAAAGACCCAAGTACAGGCAAGGCATCATATGTTCACACGCTAAATGGTACTGCTCTTGCAGTGCCGCGAGTCATTATCGCATTGGTTGAGAATTTTTACGACCCCAAGTCTGACTCCATTGCAATCCCAGAACCTCTAATACCTTATATGGATGGGAAAGAATCTATATAAGTAGGTCAGAGTGTGTTATCTCATGGTATTTCAGAGTTAGGTTCGGCGCTTCCAACGGTGCGCACTTCGTCAAAAGAGATTGAATTTAGAGTGTTAATCAACGGATGAAGGGTAGAATACTGTTCACGAGCAAGTAAATAAGGACTTGAAACAATGTTACTACTGGCTCTTAGCGATGCTCACATTCCGGAGAGGGCAATTGTACGTTAAAATGACATATTGTGACTTATAATTTTGAGTACTAACGCTACCTTCAGGATCTCCCTCAGAAATTCAAAAAGCTGATAGGCGTTCCTAATAAGATTCAGCAAGTGGTGCTGCTAGGCAATTGTACGAAAAGCCATAGTTTCCTGAAATTTGTGAATCAAATATCATCGAATGTAGTGCTCGTAAAGGGAGCCTTTGATAACAAAACGATAGCATCGACCGCAAATGCCAGGGAGGAGATACCTCTCAATACAATCATAAAACAAGGAGATTTTACAATAGCATGCTGTAACGGCTACACGGTGGTCCCTAAGAGTGATCCACTCTCTCTCTTAACGCTGGCACGCCAACTGGATGTGGATATCGTGCTCTGGGGCGGAACTCACAATGTCGAGGCGTATACTCTCGAAGACAAGTTCTTTATCAACCCTGGCACTTGCACAGGTGCCTTCAGCACGGACTGGCCTCAGCAAGAGCTTGATACGGAAAATGTTGCTGAGCAGAAAGACCCAGAAGCAGCACCCAAAAACGAAAACACAGAAGGAAGCCCGGAATCTGATAGTGATAACGATTTTGATGAGAGCGATGCAAATGGCAGCTGTATCCCCAGCTTCTGCCTCCTTGACATTCAAGGCTCAGTCTGCACTCTTTACATCTACACTTACATCGACGGCGAGGTAAAAGTTGACAAGGTTGTGTATAATAAGAAATAAGAGATTATAAACCTACGATCCACGTAGAATTTTCAAGAGTGTGGAGGCTATCCGACTCGAATCAACCATTAGGGGGTATAATGTTACTTGTACTAGCCCTTTGAACCATGAGCTTTCGGAATACTTCAGCCCTAATTGACGTCCCCAAGCCAATTTCGTTCTAGACGATCTTGGTGTTTTAATGAAAAATGTATATAAAAGGAGGGCCCTACGAAATACCATATCCTTCAGTCACAGCTAGTTAATTTATCAGTTTGTAGAAGTTGCTCTTTGCAGCACCTCAGATGTGCGGGAGAAGTATCTCCTGGGAAAGTACAAACGTGAAAGTGACTTGTACTTTTTTAAAAATTGTCTACGGCGCTGCTTTCTCTATAATGATGAACACGAGTGCATTTGGCTCGAGACGTTTTTGTCGGTGTGGAAAAACCCAAGCTACCTTATTATTTTTTGTCTGATATGAGAAAGGCCCATAGATGTATCTTGTAAACCGTAAGAGGGAGACCTCGAACTTGTACTGCTTTCGCGTGAGTAGTCTTGCACGCTGTGTTTATAAAAAAGCTATTTCAGATGTATCTGAATCTTTTAGATGCTTCTGTTTTCGCACATTATGCCATTGAAAAGGTGTCTTTACTCGAAAAACCCTAGAATTGCAGTAACGTCTAAGAAACGGCTTGCCACTTCGATAAATAAGCAACAGCTTCAAGCTCCGAGCTTTGGTCGCCGATCTCCTCCTGCTCCTTCTTCTTATTTTACTATGATTTATGACTACACTGACTACTCTACTACAAGGTCGAAAAGTATTCAAGTTTGATCGCGTGATCCCGAGTACTATGTTTCCAGTTTTGTTTCCAACTTGTTTCCCATTCCATGTTTCCACATTCGTAATGGTTCGTACTTTATAGCAGTCAAGTCAACAGATCAAAGAAAAGTAGCGCACCAGTTTTGGTCATATGTATGGGTTTTTTGGAAGGTGATCAATGAGTATATAGACAGAGCGTTAACCAGAACTTTCTGAAGGAACATAGAGTAGCGAGCACCTAATCATCGTTATCTACATTCTAGAACTTGAGTGTTAGTCTACGTATCAAATAATGGGCGCCTAGAAGATTTCTCCATTCCTTCATGTTACCATTAATTATCGACTTTAGTGGATCCAATGAGTAAAGATCCAAATTGTGGGATTTGAAATTACGTTTATAAGTTTATGATTTTACAAAGTATCGTGCACTTCACACCTCAATGCGACTGATACCCTCTTGAAGTATATCTGAGAGTAGGTCCGATTCTAGGTCATCTTGTAATTCGCTGCGCTGGAAGTTTGATGGCTGTAATTCTTCCGTATTCAGTACCTTTTTCATGGCGTAGGCGTCCTCACCATCCTGGTAATAGCTCTTCTCCACTTTCAACACCTCAAAGACTAGCGTGTCACGGTAAAGATGCAGTGCGGCACGGTTCGACTGCCGCACATGTAGCGAAACGTATTGAGCCTTGTACACCTCTGAGAGTGCAAATAGTGCTTGACGCATGAGCTTCTCAGCTAGCCCCATACGTCTGTAGGTCCGCATCACACTGAGAGATGTAATGTGGCCATTGAGCTCTTCGTTTTGCTGCGATGGGTCGTCGTTCATTTTTGCAAGAACATATCCCACGAGCTTCTCGCCAGGACGCACATAGCAGGGATCGCCTTTTGTTTGTGTGGCCCCTTGGTTAACGTTATTCGCAAGCTCCTCGAATTCCTCTGCTCCTGTCCCTCCCACGTCGTCTGTAGTCGTAGCCACGAAGGAAGCCTCAGGCCACGATAAGATGTGGTACATGTAGTACTTGAAAAGGTAGTTTTCGGGCAAATTGTTCAAGTTTGCATTTTGCATGCAGAGCATGTCTTCAATGGTGGCCCTCCTGATAGTCACTGGCATCTCGCTTACTGTGGTGTAGCCTTTTTGGTGATGGCTATTTCATGGTTTTAAGACTAGGTACTTTTCAAAAATTTCAGGTCTTTCGGAAGGTGTTGAAATACGCAGAGGCGCTGTAACGGAAGCCATATAGGCAATTTGAGACTCTATAATTGTATCCCAGTCTGTTTTCGTTCTGAGATATGAGTCAAAAGATCATCAATCCCTCAACCTCCGTTGTTTCTCCCAACGTGGCCGGTTCTACGGGCTATGACTACACCATTGGACCACAACAAACGCTTCCTGACGCACCTAATGCATCTCTGACGAACGGATCTACGTTCTCTGTGTACAATGAGTCGTTGCATCCCAATGCGCACATTTCTCAAGTCTCGCTTTCTGCGTACGCATTTCTGTTCCAAGAAATGGTGTCTCAGGCCCGCAATTCTAGCAAATCCGTTTCCGAAATAGAGGTCAAGTTACACCGTCATGGCTACCACATCGGACTCAGGCTTTTGGAACTGTTGAAATTTCGGAGTAGTGTAGCTCCCGGATCTACGCGGAACTTCTTCCAGAAGGCAGGAACCTCTGGATCTCAAAACGGAGCCGCAAACGCTACTGGCACTACCCAGGACGAGTCTCTTGCCAGTAGTATCTCCGTTATGAAGCGTCGCGATCTTAAGATGCTTGAAGTTCTACAATTTATACACGGTACAGTATGGCAATACCTTTTTGGCCGCGCTAGCGACGATCTAGTAAAGTCCTCGGAGCGAGAAAATGAGTACATGATAATCGATAACTCGCCTACACTCACTCGCTTTATCAGTTCTACTAATGTTCAATGTGATTTTTTTGTATGTGGTATTATTGAAGGAATTTTGGACGCAGGCAGTTTTCCTTGTAAAGTAACAGCGCATTCAGTGCCCGAAGATAAATTCAACAAGAGAGTTGTATTTGTGATCAAATTTGACCAAGAAGTACTCGAAAGAGAGGCATTGCGATTCTAAAGTGATTTGAGACAAGGATTGGAACTCTTTTTCGGCTCTTTTAACGCTACTCGCAAATGCACTCCAACAGACGCAAAAGATTCCAGCTTGACGATTCAATAGACCAACTTGCACCGCTTAGGTCTAAACCAATAAATGTGCCGCAAAAGTCCCAGAATGATGTCCTTTCGCAACCGAAGCTCGCTAGGTCTGACAACACCAAGAAACGACGCGTAAGCACGAAAGCTAGCATTTTCGACAGCGAGCATGTGAACTTGAGGTTCGCAGATGCACCGTTCGAGACAAGCCATCGCATAATCCCTACAACTTCGGCTTCCGATGGTGCCCTTCCTTCGAATGAGCCAACAGAGCCGGAAAAACAACCTCGGCGGCTAAAAATTAAAAAGGCGACTGATATCGACACCCGCGAGCAGTTTTTAGATGCAAATCAATCTATTCAGTTAGAAGACTTCGACCTGCCCCCAAACTCAACCTCAACTCCCTTGCTGGGCAGTCCGGAATCAAATCCAGAAAATTCTCTCTACTGGCAGTTTGTAGAGCCTCGAGATCATGCTTGGCCTGAAACCCAATATTATGCGGTTCCTATGGGTCCTACGGCTTCCCTGCCTCGTATGGTGGCCGGATATCCGCCCGGCTACGGCTACGTCCCCATATCATTGTCTCAAGATCGCTCAAATCTTGGATTACAAGAGTCTCCGCTAAAACAAAGAGGCGTGATGTTTTACCCACACCCATCCGGTATGTACTCCGGTCCAACAGCTCCAGAGGCCTATCCTTGGTATATGCCTCCTGGAATGCATCACCCCGCACCGAATCAGCCATTTCGTACTCAAACCTACCGAACTAAAACGGGCCGATCTCCACGCGGCACACCTAATACCAGTGTAAAAAGCTACAGATCTAGCGGCGGAGATGCCACCTACCGTTCCAGCAGTCATTAGCGATTGCTGACAAGGGGTCATGGTTCAACTGAACGAACCACTGTCTGGCTATACAATTCTACATTTACACAAATACCATACCTTGTCAAAAAGAGTATTTCGTAATTAGCCATTCGATAATTTTGAATGTTGAAGAACCTTTAGTAAATACAAAATACATCAAAAAGGCCAAAGAGGCAACAACAACAACACCTGTATCGAACTCACGCGCAAGGGCACGGGAACTCAACCAAAAACAAAAACAAAGATGATAGTTCTGAGTTCTTGGCTATGGAGAACGCCTATCCTCATAGTCGATCCAGAGAGCAAAAAATAACGACAACTGCAGGATTCGAACCTGCGCGGGCAGAGCCCAAAAGATTTCTAATCTTACGCCTTAACCACTCGGCCAAATTGCCTTTTCGATGTATAGTAGAGTTTGTTTTATGTATATATTGATAAATGAATAGAGGCTGACGGCTCAATTGATATTATATCTTTAGGAAACCTAATATTCAAGGAAACTCTTTCCTCAAAACAAGCACTTGAAGGTCTGGTATAATTGATATTAAGCATTTCCATGTCCTAATAATTTTCCAAGTGCCCCTGGGCACTTTTGATTTGTAAAATCACTGCTTTTGCATCACCACGCTTGATCTTTTTTAGAAAAACAAGACGCGCCTAGCAATGTGCTCCATGCGCGTTTATATTTCATTGGAAGTTTTCTATTGGCAGACTCCTATTTCTTGAAGACTTCACCAAGGTCGTTAACAAGGTTAACGCTAGACTCTCTCAATCTCGATCATGCTTGAATGGATCCTCCCACCTACTTCATGACATGAAAATGACAAAGTTACCCCAGCACTTGAGAATAGCCCAAAAAACTCTGCAAGATTGGTTCAATATGTTCACCGATGCTGGAATTACGGAGCAGGGTCCTCTTCTCGTTATAGTATTCCATTTGATCTTCGAGTACATTTGTACTTCCAGAATAGGTATTAATTACTTTGCCACTCCCCATTGAACACTGACCTTCATCGAACATGAAATAAGTGGTAGTGATCCACATTTCCGTATCGCATTAGTCACATACACCATGACAGTGATGCCGAACTTACGAAGCAGAGTTCCTGCGAGTTCGCCTGTCGAAAATGAACATGCGGCTGAGGATCAACTTCGACATGAGAACTCAGTAGATACTCCTCAAGTGTTATTTATGGACACACACGACGTAGGGAATCGAACAGGCCATGCCCCACCTAGTTACTACCAGGTTGCAACTCCCAAATCGCCGCATGAGCTGTCGTTGATGGATGAAGTAGATGGGCACTCGGGGCCGGACATGGGTGGTACCACCCATCGCGAAAGTGAAGAGTCAGAGCGACTCAAGTACGAAACGGCAAAGAAGGAAATCTTGGACAGTTTGAACTTGCATATTCTGCTCAACAATAACGAATGTAATGACATTGATTCTGAGCTGGGCCGTGTGGAAGCCCAGATGAAAGTCTTGGAGCACATGCATCAAGACAAAGACCTTCTTAAGAAAATAAGTCAGCACCAAGAGGAGCTTTATACCCGTCACCGGGAGAGTTTCTTGCGTAAGAGAGAAATGGAAGCCTCGCAATTTTCCTCCTTATCCTTCAATCAATCTATAAACGATCCCATATCTTCAAATAGCGGGAACGGAAGCTACTTTTATCACACTCGAAGCAAAAGCACTAACAATCTAAACAACGCAAATCCTTCCCGTCTCAGACCAGCTAACAGCAACACGATTGGCAGTCGCCTGACTGGAGGGAAAAGCCTGTCCACTCTCGAGGCGCCTTTGGCAGCAAGTTCTTCGGGGAGCGATGTTGAACCACTGAGGCCGTCACTTCTTAATCAACATCATCGAAGGAATTATAGCAGTACATGTTTGACCAGCAATAGCGGCGTTGTGGGAGCAAACGAGAAGAACGAACCTATATTCAAGCGACCAGATGGGATACTGGTGATAATCGCGTGTTCATACTGTGATCGCAGTGGGTTTACATCTGCACAAGGTATTGTTAACCACGTTAGACTCAAGCACTCCAAGACTTATTCAAGCCAGCCTCTTGCTGTTTTGAACAACCAGCACGTACTCCCGAATGACCTTCAGCCGCCAGAAGTTGTACAGCAGTTCAAAGAGCTGAACCTGGACCCAGGAAGGGACTATTTACCCCATATCATAAACATGCAAACAGGAAACGTTGCAGGAAAAGCAGCAGATCGCAAGAATAGCCTCAAAGAGTTGTCACCGCGTGCTAAATCACCGGCTGGAGATGTCCACTCTGAGGCAGGAATGAAATCTACGAAACACCTCAAGAAACTTTACAAAAATGATGACTTTAAAGAACTCGTTGACTATGTCAACGATGCGCAGAAAGATCTGGACTCAATTTTGAAGCAGCCTTCGGAGAGTGAAGCCAACGATGAGTCTGACGATGCCGAACCTAAAGAAGCCCGTCAGGTGCGATCCAGTTCAAGGAGCAGTGCAAGTAGTCATTCTGCAATCCAATCTGATCCCAATACATCGCATGAGCGGAAAAGAAGCTCTGCTTCAGATGCGGATGCAAAAAAGAGACACAAACCCGCGGAGAAGAAGGTCAGACCAGACGCTATTGCGCTCATGAACATCCCAGAGAGAGATAAAAGATCGTCACACTACAACTTACGCGCAAAGTCAAAACTGCGAGGGCACAGTAGGTATGAGTAAATAAAAGAGGTTTAATAAATTCTGTTCCTTCTTTTTATGTTCTGTATTTATCTTTGACTGTCTTAAATTCATCGCTGTCACTATTTAACAATTTAAAGGTTCTACCATAATAACTGAAGAGACAATTTCGTGCCAAGACCAAAGAAACCTTCACGGTACCAGATACCTATAACAAGTCCAGTTATAATGATAAGATGCTCCATACGTAATGTGAGGGTCGGACATAGGTGGATAAGCACTGCTCCAGAGGGATCCAATGTCCGATGGTTTTATGCCACCGACATACCCATTCGAAAGCCCTTCGAACCTACTTATTCAATTGGTGATAGAGAGCCCAACAAGTTCATTGCATTCTCCAGAAATGATTCGGCGAGACTAGAGCGAATGTTCCAGATTATGAAGGCCCATGATGACAAAAAAAATCATTCCTTTCGAGCTGTACCAGTAAATGAAGATTATCTGTTTGAGGTGGATCTGAAAAGAAGGGAAGTAAAGCCCGCTTACTGGGAGGGTCCTGTCTATGAGGTGCGCCGGGGAATATGGTTTAATACAGATCACTTGCCGGTGAGAAACGAGCTGGCGTTTGAGCTTGAAAAGCATCGTCAGGAGCTGCTAGCAGACAAGAACAATCCCACGGAGTGCCAGGGAGGTAACGAACGCAAATACCGTGATGTATTCAGTCTTTCTTCGAAGCATAAAGAGGGTAAAATGGTTCTTTATGCCGATGAAAAGACTGCGTTTATACTACCTGATCTCTATGGCGGTAAACTGCAATTGAATTGGCTCAGAAGTAACCTTGCACAAGCAGTTCAATTTGGTGCTTATAAAGTAGTACGAGGGGCTGATTCTGATTGTTCACTCGGAGAGGTTGTTAAAGGAAGTGTTAACTCAGAAGTTGAAGACACGACAAAAAGTTTAGGGAAAGTGACTGATTTCATTAATTGGCAAATCCTTGGTTCGCTTTCGGGACTCAATCCATTCTCATCTCTCAAGACAGACGAATCTAATAAGGTGCTGGAGAAAGAGGTCGAGGCAGACTACGCAAGAGAAAATGAGAGCAAAAAGGAATGGCGCTCAAATTACCGAGATGTAGATCATCTGGTGTTTTGTATACACGGAATTGGCCAAAACTTGGGCAAGAAGTACCAGTACGTGAACTTTGCACACACGGTAAATGTTCTCAGAAGCAACTTGAAGAAAATGTATAGCCAAAGTGCTCAGCTCAAAACGATATGCAAAAAGGAAGGGTTCGATGATTGGGAGGAGAATTGCCGTACTCAAGTAATACCAATAACATGGAGAAACAAAGTCGGTTTCAACACCGATGATGCGGAAGTGAACTCCGAAGAACCAGAACTGCCGACCCTTAGTGATATTACCGTAGATGGAGTCAGGCCTTTGCGGAAGGTCCTAGGTGATGTGGTACTAGACTTGCTTTTGTATGGTGAAGCCCACTATAAACACAAGATTTTACAGGAGGTAACGGGGCAGCTTAACCACGTTTATCACCTTTACCGGTCGAGACATCCTAACTTCGATGGTAAAGTTCACATCATGGGGCATTCATTGGGGAGTTTACTGATTTTTGATATATTGGCCAACCAAGACCGCTATCCACTCGATTTTGACGTTGAAAACTTCTTTTCGATTGGCTCTCCTGTCGGAGTGTTCAAATTAATTCAAAAGACCAAGATAGGTGACGGAAAAAGCAAAACACTCAACTTTGAGCGCCCGCAGTGCAAGAATCTTTTTAACATTTTTCATGTGTGTGACCCGGTTGCGTACAGAATTGAGCCACTGGTTGATAAGTCATTTTCAGCCATCCAGTCTGCCTACGTTCCTCACTGGACAAGCAGTGACATAGCTTCTAAAGTGCTTGAGATTGGAGGCTCATTTATGAACAATGAACCTACTAAGGAGAGCTCCACCTTAACCCTGACAAACCGCCAGCTTAATTTGTTGACTAAACTCAACCACGCCGGGAGGGTGGATTATGCATTTTTGCCGAGTTTTCTGGAGGTAGATCTAATATCTGCAATTAAGGCCCATGTAAGCTATTTTGAGGAAATGGACCTTGCTGCTTTCATGTTAAAGCAAGTACTATCAAAAGGCGATGCGGCTAAGAGCAGGCTCTTAGCCCAGAAAAGGTCAGTCGTGGAAACTGATTAAAATATTCACTTGGATCAGCACTGGGGACGAATCCGGCGAATCCGACTTTTTCGACCGCGAATCCGGGGA
>JAKTSC010000086.1:0-24085 GCA_030580015.1 Lachancea waltii | reverse complement strand
TTTTTTTTTTTCCCTACCCCTTTTTCTTGCCCCAATGACCTCCATTGACGCCTGTGGTGGGAAGGCCAACAAAAAAAAAAAAAAAAAAAAAAAAAGAACTACATTTCGTATATCTCCGGCTCCTGCACCGGCCACGCGTTCTCAAGAACTTGCAGCATCGTGCATGAGCCGAGGAACCATTGTGTTTGGTGTTTTGGATGCCCACTCGCGCCAAACTCTCATAAACTCCCGCGCGCCAATATAGCGCGCATTGGAGTTCTCGAATGCAAGAGAAGCCTCGTCCCGCAGCACCAGATTTTTTCGTCCAGCGCGGCACTATCCCCTTGCGAGTTCTGCAGTGTTTTTTAGGTGTTAAGCACTTGAAGAAGAAGTAACCCCTGTTCACAGGGATCTGCTAGTGGTTGTTCAAATCGCAGCGCATGAGTATGTGGGACGGTCGGTAGTGGTAGATATGGGTCGAGGCATGTGAGGTGAGGGCAAGAGAAAGAGAGAAAGAGACAGAGACCGAGAAAGAGAGAGCAGGAGATCAGACAAACGTGGAGTTAAAAAAGTATGTAGGCGGGCGTGTGAGTGTGAGGGAGAGTGAGCGCGCAGGAACAGATATATACGTATGTATATATATATATATATATAGAGATGGAGGAAATAGAAAGAGGGCGTCGAAAAGGGCTAAATCGACGGTGGACGTGTGTCTAAGAGGCAGGTGAGCATAGAGAGACAGAGAGAGACCCACCCAGAGAGATACACACACATACTTTCACAATCAAAGACACGCCGATGAACAACTCGGACTATTCTACACGCATGGACTCGCCAGGCGGAGTTGTACTCCCGTCGATCAGCGCACTTCTCAATGGACCGGGAGCAGCGGCGACGCTGCCCCCGGTCACGTGGCCGAGCACTATGCACGGCGTGGGTCACGTGCAGCAGCAGCAGCAGCAGCAGCAGCAGCACCAACAGCAGCGCCAGACGCCACTCTACCACGGCTTCGCGCCGCCCGTCATGTTATACCACAACCAGAATCACCACGGCCTGCATTCGCACGGACTCCCGCATATGGCGTGGCCCGGGGCCATTCCTCCACAATTGCAGTCGCCTGCAGACCTTAGCGGGGTGCCACGGTCGCACGCGGGCGCCGCAGTATCGCACACCCCTCCATTGCCGGCGCTGCCCTTACTGACCTCAGCTTCGCGCGTACCAGATCGGCTGTCGCTGTCGTCTACATGCTCATCGAACTCGGTTACGTCGTCGGTGACATCCTCGTCTTCTTCGTCCACAGCGACGTCGTTCTACACGGCCGACGACGACGACAACCGTATGTCCGCATCGCCCGCTGACGTCAGCACCGCGCCGCCCGCTTCTGCGCAAGCCGCCGCTAAAGCCAACGCCGCTTCTCCCGTCGCCGCCAGCCCTGTTGCTCCGTCCAACTCCGTGCCGCTCAAATGCGTGTGCCGTAACAACACCAAGACCGGCCACCACATCCCCCGGCCCCGTAACGCCTTCATACTGTTTCGCCAGCATCTGCACCAGCAGCTGTTCGCCAAACAGTCTGCATCCTGTGAGAATACAGAAGTGTCGTTCAAGACCAATTCCCAGATCTCGCGCGAAATTGGGCAGCGGTGGCGCGAGCTCAACGACGCAGACCGCTGCCATTGGCAGGACCTGGCCGCCCGCGAAAAGGAGCTACATCGCAAACGCTACCCGGACTACAAATATATTCCACGCAAGAGCCGCGCTGGCAAGCGCCAGCGCAAGGATGGCTGTGAGTTTTGCAAGCGAACCCGCGCCTAACTCATAAAAAAGAAAAAACAACAATTAAACCACTACTACGACCCTTTCGGTTACATTTTCGGTTTTTTTCCTGCTCCGTCTGCTTTCACGTTAGCACATCATCTACAGAGAGAGAGAGAGATCTGTTAGTTAACGAGTTTGTTGGCCTATGCGTGCGCGCACGACCGGTTTCGTGTGCGCACCCGCCCATATAATTCTGGTGAAAAAAGAAACGAAGAGAAAAAGAAGGAAAAAGAAACGAAAACTGGAAATCAACATCGACGAAAAAGAGAAAAAAAAAGAAAAAAAATGGATGGGTACATAGAAAAGTCTTTTTCAAAAAAAAAAAAAGAAATGACTAGCACATAGTAATGAAAGGGTTAACAGATATATACGTAATGTTGGATTTTCGTTTCTTTTTGTTTAGTTCCTTGTTTTTGTGTTAGCTTGGAGTTTCCTCGCTCCCGGACTCCATGGAAACTCCTTTGTTTGATTTTGTGTAATAACCGTCCCGGCTTATATAATAGAGCTGTTTCTTTTTCTTTTGTCATGCACGTCAGCGATCTTCTCCTTGGCTTCTAGAACATTTCACATCTTCCATTTTTTTCGCAGATCTCCGAGAATATCAAGCTGGCGACTATCCCCATTCAAGTGGGAAAGAAAAAAAAAAATGATAATTATGCGCGTCAAACGAATTATCCCTGAGATTCACCGTGCAACGCACGGTGGGACGCACGGTAAGATCGTATCTCCGAAAGTAGCTGATTTGCATAGAGCTATTTTACTCTCCAATGGTTTCAATTGAGCTTAATGTTCATGACAGAAGGGCATAATAAGCTCACTGGCCGTGCGATAAAGGAAATGTGCATGTGTTCCTCGGCAGAAAATGAAAGATTGACGTAAAAAAAAAAAAAAAGTGGTATGGAAGATCGAGCAAGGCCTAGAGCGGGCAAAGACTCTCGCAGGCGGTTGTTGTTGTTGTTGTTGTCAAGGGAGCGAGAATGGCGGTTGGGCGTTGTTCACTAAAAGCGCACGTCACGTGTAGGAGATCGAGTTGAGGGGGCACACTAGTGAGTCAATTTCGCCAAGGTCATAGATGCACACGTTGTAGGGGGACTGTCAACAAGCGAGTTAACAAGATGCGGGACACTAGGATGAGTGAGTGTTACGATATCCGATTTGTAGAATGGAGGTCGTATGGGGTGATCGTTACAACGATCTTAAATTTGCTCGTATAAAGGTACAAAAATGTGTCAATCTGGTAGCATTGCACGTGACATGATGCTTTTCTTTTTTGATGCACGCAGCGCCGGAGATCACCACGTTTGTACGAAGATGCTACAGACAATGGTGATCTTTAGAAGGGTCGGTTAGCTAGTTCGAAAGTGTATGTGAATTTGAGATTTGACGCTTGAATCAGTCTTTATGGGTGCTTTCAGTTGTCATGATTTGGTGTAAATAGTTTGACTGGATTTCTAAGCCTTTGTAGCTTAGCGGTATAGCAGTAAACTTAGGATTTACGTAGGGATTGGGATTCTGGCCTTGTGATATACCGTCTAGGGTCAAGTCTTCTGGGAAGGTAATAGGTTTGTGGTAGAACACGAATGAATCGTAGACTTGGCGCCTTTGATGAAATGGTATCACTTGAATTCGTCGCCGTTTCCAGTCGTCCTATACAAGCGAGATCAATTTCAGTAATCATCAGAAACGAATGCGTCCCTTGACTCGGTTCATGGTTCGTCCCCCAGTGCTGATGAGCTGAACTAAAGACGAGTTTAGCTTGATGAAAATGGTTTCAGTTCGAAATGCGCACAAAAGTTTCCCGCCAAACAATTGATAATGTTGTAGGAATCTCTTTGCAAAAAGTCTACATCTTCCATTACTACCCTAACTCATGGTAGATGGGGCACACAAGTTTTATTCGGACTTAACCTCATGCTCTTCTAAGAGGTCACTATCCATAGGCTTTCTGTCTTAGACTTTCTACACTCTCCAAATACACACCGCATCGCGTTTAAACACCTTTGTCGGCAAAATTCCAGAAATTAAGAAATCAAAATGTCAATGTTTGCCTCGAAAAAGCCTAAACAATAACCCAAGCATCTACCATCATCCCATAACTCGTAGATTTGGAGAAAACACAATTATTATAGTCGAAGCCATTGCCTTATTATCACATACACAATATAGAAGCCATCGCCTTATAATTACATACACAATATTTAACCTTAAACAAGAGTCAAGAGCAGTTTCAAAGATCTTCAATTCAAACATTAGATCTAAACTACCATTACACTCTATCCGATGGCCTTCTTCTTCACTAATTCATAAGGTTGTACGCGGTATCACGTGATCCCAAATACACCATTACATCATCAATACACTTACGTACCAAGTGACTTCTCAGTGGCGAATTTCAGCTTCAAAAGATTCAAAGCGCGCTCCCCATTACTGCCCCTCCTAACCCGCCACAGATCAACTTCTCGCTAGCTTTTACCACCTCCCACAAACGCACACCTAGACGTATGCTTCGCACACTGCTGTCAGATACGCCGCGCAGAGCCGTCGCGTCGCGTTTTGCGCGCCCGTCTGCTCAACTTCTCGCCTGCCGTCTCCAGCATAACGGCTCGCGACCAAATAATGGCAAGGACAAGAAGGATCGCGATGACCGCGATGATCAAAATAAAGAAAATGACTACAAGTCACTCGGTGAATACCTCAAGTCTAAGCAGTTTGCCAAGACCCTTTACCTAACTGTCGGCTTTACCTTCCTTTTCCATGTGCTCACATCGCCAGCATCCGACTCCCCCGAGGGCCCTGTGCTCACCTTCCAGGAATTCAAGACCAAATATCTCGAAAAGGGCCTTGTTAAGAAGATTTACGTCGTGAACAAACACATAGTAGAGGCAGAGCTTCTACCGCAGGCAGCTGGGTCAGCTCTCGGCACGGGGAACGGATTTTTCTCCCTCCCAAACTCCTCTTCTTCCGCTATTGTTGCCTTTACTATCGGCTCTGTTGATGCCTTTGAAGAGCAAATCGATCAGCTTCAGGACAAGCTTCAAATTCCGCCTGATGAACGTATCCCAGTTACGTACGTTGAAAAGGCGTCGCTGCTTCAGTATCTTTTCCCCTTTTTGCCCACTGTAATATTACTGGGTGGCCTCTACTTTATCACTCGCCGTGCCTCCGGTTCTATGGGTGGCCCCGGTGGTGGCCCCATGGGTGGCATGTTCGGCGTGGGCAAGTCCAAAGCAAAGCTTTTTAACAAGGAAACTGACATCAAGGTCAACTTCAAGGATGTGGCTGGTTGCAACGAAGCCAAGGCTGAGATCATGGAATTTGTTCATTTCTTGCAAAAACCCGATAAATACAAAGCTCTGGGCGCTAAAATACCTCGCGGAGCTATTCTCTCTGGTTCTCCCGGTACAGGTAAGACTTTGCTAGCCAAGGCCACCGCGGGCGAAGCTGGTGTCCCTTTCTTGTCTGTTTCAGGCTCTGAGTTTGTTGAAATGTTCGTCGGTGTGGGTGCATCTCGTGTACGCGATCTCTTTGAGACCGCCAGAAAAATGGCACCTGCCATCATTTTCGTCGATGAAATTGATGCTATTGGTAAAGAAAGAGGCAAAGGTGGCGCTATGGGTGGCTCAAATGATGAACGCGAAGCCACTCTCAATCAGCTTCTAGTTGAAATGGATGGATTCAGCACAAACGATCAAGTTGTTGTTCTTGCTGGTACTAATAGACCTGACGTGTTAGATCCTGCTTTGTTAAGGCCAGGAAGATTTGATCGCCATATTCAGATTGACGCCCCAGACGTAGAAGGCAGAAAAGCCATCTACCAAGTACATCTCAAAAAGCTCAACCTAAACCCAAAGTATGGTAGCATTAGTGAGAAAGAAATGCTTGCGGGCAAACTTGCGGCCCTAACCCCAGGGTTTGCTGGTGCTGACATTGCAAATGCCTGCAATGAAGCAGCACTCATTGCCGCAAGACACAAGAACCCTTACGTTGAGCTGGCTCACTTTGAACAAGCAATTGAAAGAGTCATTGCTGGTCTAGAAAAGAAGTCCCGCGTTCTTGCGCCTGAAGAAAAAAAGACAGTGGCGTACCACGAAGCTGGCCATGCCGTGTGTGGCTGGTTTTTACAACATGCCGACCCTCTATTGAAAGTTAGCATTATCCCCAGAGGACAAGGTGCCTTAGGCTATGCTCAATATCTGCCGCCCGACCAATACCTCATTTCTCAGGAACAATTTCAGCACAGAATGGTGATGGCTTTAGGTGGTAGAGTATCGGAAGAGCTGCATTTCCCTCACGTCACTAGCGGCGCTCATGACGACTTCAAAAAAGTTACAAACATGGCTCACGCCATGGTAACGAAGCTTGGTATGTCGCCTGCCCTAGGGTACATAGCGTACGACCAAGGTGACAACGGGATACAAGTTAACAAACCTTTTAGCGACAAAACTTCTCGCAAGATTGATCTGGAAATCAAGAGAATTGTTGATGAAGCCCATAACCAGTGTAAGGAGTTACTGCAAGAGAACATTGAAAAAGTTGATGCGGTCGCTCAGGAGCTTCTCCGCAAAGAAGTCATTACGAGGGAGGACATGATACGACTGCTCGGCCCCAGACCGTTCCCTGAAAAAAACGAAGCTTTCGAAAAATATCTCGATCCAAAGTCTGACGCTGAAGATGTAGTCAATGCATGAAAGGGGGTTACTCTTAAATAATATATACTTATCCTGTAAATAAGAATCTCGAATTAGCTGAAGAAAAACAAAGGTAAATGACAGATGCACATGGTCTCTTTTTGTGGTAATGAAGCAATGGATGGTAAGTTGCTGTAGACACTAAAATGTCTCCTCATCCGTGATCAGGTTATGAGCCGGCTGGTGCTTCGCATCTATAAATTCTGCAGGAGCGGACTGTTTATTTATTAAAGAATCCTTCCCATCACGACTGGCAGCATCTTCTTCCACCACTTCGAATCCATCCTCTGTTGCGTATAGGATTTGCTGTACTTTGTCCAAAAAGCGCACGAGCTCACTGGGATCAGAAGAGTATACGCCCTCCTTGCACAGGTCTTTGGTGGACTGAGAAAGAATCTCAATGTCTCTTAGTTTTCCAAAGTAGAAATCACGCTCTCTTTCCATTATAGACATCGCTTCACGATATTGCAAATTCTCTTTCTGCATTTTCTCCATATCAGACTGAGCTTGAGTTAGCTTAGCTTGGGTTTCCAACAACTGTTCATTAAAAACCTTCCGTGATGAGACAGGCGCTGATAATCGTGCGGGTCCTGCCGCCGAACTTCGCAGAGCCCCACTGGTACGCCTTTTAACCACGCTGCTAGTGCCGCTCGCAACCCCAGATCCAGGGCCCGTAGATATAGCGCCCGCTGCTGGCGGCGGAGCACGATATCTTCGTCTAGATTCGGCATCATAGCTACTTTCATCCTTGTTTTGAACCCAAAACTTTTTGAGCCACTGCAGAAACTCCAGATTATCTTGAAACCTACACTTAACTAGCCTCTCCACCAGAATCGTCTTTTCCAGTCGGTGTTTTGTAAAACTGCTCTGCAGGATCTTAAAGTTGGTCAAAAATTCGTATTCTGCAGTGGCGTTGAACTTAACGCGATGCATCGGCACGTCACCATAGATAGAATCCAATATCTGACAGTAAGCTGCTCCAGTTCCGCATTGCTCAATTTTCCCATAATTGAGTTTCAGAAGCTCATTCAACCAGCTCAAAAGTTCTGATCGAGATTCTCCTACACCGCTCATCCCAGAAACTCTAAAAAGCGCCTATTATTACCGCCTGTTAGATGTGTTTTGATTTGTTTGGTATCTTACTAGATGTCTCGATGATCATATTCAAAGACCTTCGTCCAAAGTTATAATGATTAATGGGATACTTGAGATATCAATGGTAAGATAAAGTTACAAACCCATCAACGAAACAAGAGTGATTACAAGATTAAGCACCAAAGGCTTTGCTTTGTCATTGCTGAGGTATTGCGATACTCGATATTGCTGGCCTCTTTGAAGAGAGGGGCTTTTGCAGCATTAGGCGTCCAAGATAGGACTTTGCCAGTCTTTCGAGGATATTGGCAACTCCGCTCGCGGGCGTTGCGAGACTGACTTTAACTACAACAGGACATTGGACTTTACTGGTACTTAATTGAGATTTTTCGCACGGACAATTTTACATCATCAGGAGTTTTAGTCAATACGCTATATGACAGTGAGGAATGCAAATTCGGGCGTAGCTAGCGCTCTGGGCGATGACGAAGGGTTTCGCCAAGCTTTTCAATTTATGAAAGAGAGAATGGACCTTTTACAGCAACAAGTGGATTCGCTGCAGTCAGAACTTCAAACTGAAAGACTTGAACGTGAAGCGCTCCAGAAGTTGGTTCGTCAAAAGTTGAGGGAGGCGCCTCGCGGTACTCATCAGCAGGATACTGCTATTTTGTTGGATGATCACAACATTCGCGATTTCGAGGATGTAAGGGCTATATTTGACGCAGCCGGTAGCCCCTCCAACTCGGATTCGAACGTCTCGCAACACACTCCCACGGCAAGCACGCAAAAGAATGCCCCTAACGCCAAGTATATGCCAGAAGAGCCATCAGAAACCCACAGAAGAGCAAGTACGCTAGGTCTGGTAGGCGTACCGCCCTCAAGTTTAGACGCCAACTCACAAGTGACTACACCCTATCCGCAAGGAATGCTTTCGTCATTACTTTTAAGGGATTATGACCAAGGGCACAATGGAGAGGACATAACCACGCTCATAAACGATGCGATGGCCCAAAATCTCAGGAAAAGAACTCTTTCTAATGATTTTCTTTTATCGCAATCTCAGAGGGCCCGAGATGCGGATGATGTGGAAGCTATTCAACCTGCTGGTTACACCCCAAACTCCTCCTTAAGAAATATGCCCATATTTCCATTGAAATTAAATACACCAACCACGCCATACAACGTCCCCTCTGTTGGCCCGTTGAAACCACCTTCGCAACTGGGGGAAAGAGACATTTTAGAAAAGTGGGGAATCAGGTTTTCAGAGAAATATGCAACGATTAGTGACATCTGGAATGAATATCATAGGATTGGAGTCAAAGGAGTCTCGATACGCTCATTGGAGCGTTCTTTTTCGAATCGATGGCGTACAAATTTACGCAGGAACGTTAAGAAGAAATACAGTCGACGGTTCATTATCATAAGAGCAATAGAAACGGGAATGAAGAGGGGCAGAACTTTGGAAGAATGCTTTGAACTCCTGGAAACAGTTCTCAGGAGGGAGAAGAAACCGGTTTCGCATCTTTACAGAAAGGCTAATTTACCACCGGAGTTTACATAGGCATAATTGATGAGCAGATATTCTTAGAGAGACTGTATATGATCGGACACTATATCATAGCTTCTCGACCTTGACTAGCGATCCCTCCGCATAAAGAGATTTTAGAGCCGCCTTGAAGTGTTTTGCAGCTTTCGCTCGTTTGACCTTGAACGTTGGAGTAATGGTGTCATCAATGACTTTTAAAGGTTCGATACCGATATGCAGATTATGAATCTTCTCGAAACCTTGTAACCCGAAAACAAAGCCGTTTATCAAGGCAAGTACCTCCCTGCGGTATTCGCGATGACTGTTAATCATTTTGACTAATTCTTCGCCGTAAATGCCCCTCAGTTCCGGTATTCTTGCCTGCAGAACTGATGTAGCATTTTGAAGGTCAATTCCTACTATCGCCACTAAGAAACTCTGAAGCGAATCTCCATGCACGTATATTTGAGAAAGGTACGGACACGAAGACAGGTATAGGTTCTCGATTTTTTCTGGAGCGATGTACTCACCTTGAGCTAGCTTGAAGAAGTTTTTGACCCGATCAATAATACTCAGACGACCCTTGGCATCTATGAATCCAACATCCCCAGTAGAGTACCAGCCGTCTTCTGTCAGCACCGCCCTCGTTTCATCTGGATTCTTGTAGTATGCTGAGAACACCTGAGGACCGCGCAACTGGACTTCCCCCTTCAAATCATTGTCAGCATCGTATCCCATTTCTGGCAGTGATCGAAGCCTACACTCAGTAGTGACAGCAATTCCACCACAAGTTCCCGAGTCTCGTTCTCGCGCCTCGCTTAAACATACGCCCGCGAATGTTTCTGTAAGACCATACCCTTGCCTCACACCACAATCAAGAGCAGTTTTCATGAATATTAAAGTGTCGTTGGAAATCGGCGCAGAGCCTGTTATAATGAAATCAAGGTTGTTTAGGCCCAAAGAATCACGAATCTTATCAATAAGGACCTTGTGAAATACAACTGTGTTCATGATAGAATGGTCCCGACCTCCGCGACGTGAAAGTCGTTCACGCTTGGTGTCTAAAATACTGTTTGCAACATTTTTGGCTACTGCTGACGCGTTACCATTTTGCAGGTTATTTTTGATTCCAGCCTCGAATTTGGTCAGTACCCGTGGAACTGAAGGGAGAGTATCGGGCTTCAAAACCTTGAGATCTTCTACTAAAACTGCGGGATCTGCCTTGTGCAAAAATCCAAGAGCATTTCCTGATGATAGATTGAAACCGACAATCTGTCTCTCGAATATATGGGCTAGCGGCAAAAAACATAGGTCATAGGTTTGGCGACGATGTCTAGCTCTAGGTATTCTCACCGTAGAGAGAACAAGGGCGACACCAGCAGCTACATGGCTCTGATTCATTTGGACACCTTTAGGGACTCCTGTAGTACCAGACGTAAACGAAATGGTATATAGAGAGTCAGGAGTTGGTGGAATAAGCGGGACCTTATTGGAGGCTCCGATTCTTTCTACTTCCCGCAGCGTGAGTATCGATATCCTGTCGCCGTCTTTGTTGGTACGCCGGGGTAGCAACGACCCATTTAATTGTGAAAGCTCGGACGTAGTCAGCTCGTCCATACAAATCAAAGTACTCAAATAGGGCAACCCGGGGAGCATCTCCAAAACTTTGTAAACATTGTCCTTTGACAAAATCAACACTGGTGAAGCTGTGGTGTTTAGTATGTATTCCGAGGTTTCCAATCCCAGTGTTTCATAAAGTGCAGTGTTTGGTAAGGAATATGCTTGGCAAGCAAGATCAGCAATTACCCACTCTTTCCGGTTACTTGACAGTAAGCTCACCACAAAATCATTAACGTGAAATTTCTGCTTGCGCTTGAGGTTTACTACGGTCATTATACCGCTTCCAAGGTTGCGGCTTCGCTCTTGGATTTGTTTGTAAGATTCGAACACATAGTGGTCACTCCACTCCCCAGTACTTGCATTCCTGACTCGCTCTCCTAGACAATCGTTGTTTGGAAATCTGTCTACAGAGAAATTAAATAACTCGAAGAAGGTCGCCAGCTGTGGGTGGATTGTAGAGATCAAATAATCTGGGCTCAAACCGCTGCGGTATACAGGGCTGAAACCCTGTATTTGGGAGCCTGGAACGGCAACCGCCTGGTTTCTTAAAAACCAATGATAGTCAACGTGCTTGGTCAATGGCATGGCATCAAGAAACGCTATCAAATAAGCCTTGGAATTTTTGTCATAGCTTGACAGATGCTGCTTGAGGTCACGATATCTAGGGTCATTTTCGACCAGTTCCACAAGACTAATGCAGTTCTTCAACTGCCCCATCTCTCTCGAAGTCATGGTCTGTCTAATTCAAAGTCCTCAGAGATACTATCAACCTTATGAGAGAAGCAACAAACTCTGAGAGAGCTGCTTTATATACTACTTCTATATTTTGAGTTACCCCGCACTTTCGGAGTTTCCTCTTGCTTTGTCCCTTTTATCCAGTTGTTATTTTGTCGGACAACCACATCTCGGTAAAACTAGCGGTCATCTAAGATTGTGATCATTTAACTATTGGAGGTTCGTCAAACAAAGGAATCTTTCAATGAATGTAAATAGATATTATTATTGCACGCTATTTATGAGTTATGAGCCTCTTCAGCTTGTTAAGATTTGAAATTACACTAGAATGAGTCAGGCACACTTCTCAGCGAACATAAAAAGTGACTTTTACTTTGACATCGCAAGACTGTCCCATGTATTCTGCTTCATGGGGCGCTTTGATAAGAATTCTAGATAAATAAGAACTTTCGCGAGGCCCGCTGTTTGGTAGAAGTAAAAATTTGCATGAGGCCAGTTTTGATAAAGAATGACTACTGCATTTGCAGGCTTTACGAAGCGTCGAATATCAAAAAAAAACTGGTATCGAGGCATGTAGGCTCCAATTGCAGAAGATGGCTGCTTCCAAATTTCCTTGGAACTTACTAGACGGGAATAAAATTGAGCCTATCGAGCTGAGGGGTATCAATGACACATTTCTAATTTGAGGGCGAATATGCTTATCATCCTTTTTACAACCTCACCAATACTGCGGGGCAAGGAGGTCAAAAGCCGTAGCTTTTTAAATCGATTCTTCAATCCCAAAAGGCACAACTCAAAAACTGGTCGAATAGGCAAGGTGTATTAGAGTGAATAACTCAGGATATCAGTTTTGGAGGCAGCGCCTTTGATCTGGCTCTGGTTTAGGTAGAAATCACTCGGTAAGCAGCCGTGAATCCTTTTTCGAAAATTGGATGTGTAGATCTTTGCCAAAAAAAGGTTCGTTGTTGAGCGATATCAATGCAATATTAGCCTCGTCTACCGTCTTCAGTACGATGAAAGCTTGGCCGCGAATTCTTTTCGACATGTCGATCTGCAATACCTCGCCGTATGTGGAAAACAGCAAAAATAAATTCTCACGCAACGTTTGTATCTTGACTCTATCATTTAGATTGTGAACGTACAATGTTCTCTTAGGCTCAACTTCTGGTTCGGCGGCAGCTGAGAGGACCTTGGACTTTTTCATCTCGGGAGATATAGTGGCAGTCCCTGCCTTCCTTTTTTGCGCTGACATTGACACAAACGACGACTTCTTGGATCACAGCAGCCCCCTTTAATAGCTACAGACCGGATAACTTGAGGGATTCGCTAGGTTGTTCATATGTAATCAAAGGTGGATTAACGCCATCTTTGAAATGGAAACGTTCTATGTGACGATAGTTAAATAAATTGTATCACGTGAAGTGAATTAGCTTAGCCGTAAAGCATCTTCAAAGCCATCCATCACGACATCAGGCACTCCCGGTCCCTTACTAAATGCCATTCCGCCCAATGATACATGTGAACCGTAGTCCTTTGCAAATTGGCGTTCAGTTTTAGCGAGCCACTGATCATAATTAACAAAAGACTGAGGGAGACATTCATTAGCAGCAGTGACTTGCCACAGCCCGCAATCAAACTTAGCATACGGCAAGGACAAGTGTCTAGAAAGCGCCTGCTTGACTTGTTCTATGTACACCGAGTTTGGTGGTGCACTGGCGACTTTCAACTTGTTTAAGTAGTGTCCTCCCAGCATAGCGGTGAGCTTTGTATATTTCTTTGTTTGATTCTCAACGGGCGATTCACTTTGCGTTGTGTTGAGCGGCTTGAGGTTTTGTTCAATAACTGAGTCAAATATTACTCCCAAAAGGTTTTCCTTATTTTGATTTGACTGAGGAACAAGATATCCAAAAGAATGGTATCCCTCGATGAGATCGACATCCGGAAGATAGAAATTCACCAGGATAACTGTGTTTGAGTGAACAATCCTTAACAGACGAGTAAGTTCATGGTTTCGCACCATATTTGATAGAACTTTTGGAGTGTTCGTTAATCTTACATGCTCAAAGCCCTCTACCTTCCCTCCATCTTCCAACCCAATCTCCGCATAGCCATGGTCATTAAGATTGAGAGAGGTGACAGCCGTGCCTATAGAGAGCTTGACTTTAGGATTCTCCTTTAAAGCTACTGTCAAGGCTTTGGGGAACGTCTCCAAACCGCCCTGCAACCCTATGATTGGGTATTTTTGCAAACGAGTGTAAAGTTGACAAAGGTCGTCAGCACCTCGTTTCAAGTTCTTTTGGTATCTTTGCAATGCGTCTGGTAACACCGCAGCTCCCTGAGATCCGTTCTCTGGCTTTTTACGCTTGATCATTCCTTTAATCAGGGAACCATACTTTTTTTCCAGTTCAACAATGGAGCCCAATGTTCTCTTAGCGCTTAGTTCTTTAATATCACCAGCATAAATCCCATGGAAAATAGCGCTAAAAATGTTGTTGCTAACATATTCATTACCAAACCTGCGCGAAAGCAGGCTATGTGCACTCTCATCAGCGGCTCCTTCTGTGGGTGCCTTTCGAAACGGTTCCCCCAAAAAGCCTGGAATCAGCCCTTTACCCAGTGAGCTTCTAAGAAATTTGAACAAGGTTCCGATGGAGTTCGGAACTTGAACCAGCGAGTTTGTGGTGTCCAATAGGAATTTACGATTTGCCTCGGACTTGGATTCAACGTAGTAGACGGAATTACCTTTATGGAGGGTTCTTAAAGTGTCAACCATTAATGTAGTGCCTTCTGAAACACCTCTTAATGTTCTAGGGCCTTTCTCGATCACTATGGGAGAGCTTTGCTTGTCAGTTACTGTGCTAGAGTTTATCCATCCGCCTTGCCTATTCGACCCTTCAAATACTGTAATACTAACGTCAGGCCGCAGTTTACTTAAAAAATATGCAAAGCTTAAACCGCCAACGCCTGCCCCGACCACGGCTACCTTTGAATTAGCAGCGATTTTCGTGCACTGAGGGATCATTAGTATGTTACCTTCATTTGTGTTATGCCATCAAGTTGGCATTGGCTTCGTATGATATATACTCCATGTCATTTTTTTATCAAAAAAATATACGAGCAACGTTTAAATGTAACCTACCTTCTAATTCCCAATGCCTTCTCCTTTGTCTGTCGTATCGAGCTCAACCTCCAAGAATCTTGATTTTGAGTGAACTTGTTGTGGAGTGGAACAATTTTAGCTTTCTTTCTCGAGTCGCTCTCCGCACCAGCAACTTTGTAAAAGTGGGGCGCACTCTCTACCAGCCAACGAGCTTCGATGGCAGTTACATTAGACATGTATTCCCGAGATGTCAATACCAGACTGTGGTATATCACGTAGTCGTAGTCTTTCCCAAAAAGAGTACTAGATGGATGCATACTTACGGAAGTTCCATCCGTGATAGTTTTATAGCCAACTTGAGAGTCCCTTTTAGCACTATTTCTGAAGAAGCCGGATACCAGCGTGCGGCGTATAAGATCCGTATTTCCATTGCAGCTTGAAATCGAAAGCTTTAGTTTGCTGAAAATGTTAACTAATTGCATTTTCACTTCTTTGGCGCGGCGCAGATGACGTTCATGCAGATAGTTGTTAACACAAAACGATTTCGAGTAGTTGTCTTCCCGCCAGCGGTTGTACACATTAAGGAGAGTTAAATGGTCTCCATGAGGGTGATGAAAGCGCGCTTTCTTTTGATCTGCTTCTTGTTGCTTATCCTTGGGTCTGTAGAAAACGTTTTGAACAGAAATCATTGATATTATAGTCGCCATTTCATCCGAGCAGCCATTGTTGACAGACTCGATTAAAGCCTTGGCTAATGCAGGCTCCATAGGAAATAAGGACATGAGCCTTCCTACTTTCGTTAACTTACCATTATCGTCCAAGGCTTGTAAATTGTAGAGATCTTCAAGAGCACTGGTCATCGAAGCACGCGGTGGGGCATCCATGAACTCAAAATTTAGAAGATCGTTGATTCCCATTGCTTTCAACATTAATATAGTATGGGATAAGTTTTGCCTTTGTATCTCTGGAGTTGTGTTTGGCATCATCTCATGCCTAAAGGCAGATTCCGTGTAGAGCCTAAAACATTTTCCAGCCCCTGTACGACCGGCACGACCTTTTCTTTGATTCGCTTGTGCCTGCGATATAGGGGACACTATTAACTGCTCCATACCAATTCTAGGATTATAGGTGTTGATCTTTGCAAATCCTGGATCGACCACGAAATAAATACCATCAATTGTGATAGATGTTTCTGCAATATTTGTCGCAAAGATCACTTTCCTGGAACCCTCTGGCGTAGGCTCAAAAATCTTAGATTGTACTTCACTGGGCAAGGCTGAATACACTGGTAAAATCAATAACTCATTGATTGTATCTCCAAGGGTTTTGACTCTCTCGTATAGTATTTCGCAACATGTATCAATTTCTTCTTGACCCGTTAGGAAAACTAAGATATCGCCTTGGCCTTCGTTAATATGAATTTCCATCACCGTATCTAGGGCACTCTCGATATAATCCATTTGAGGAGTTTGAGAGTACATGACGTCAACAGGAAATGTCTTGCCCGGAATTCTCACAATCGGACAATCCATGAAATAGTGTGAGAATTTTTCTGCATCCAGTGTTGCGGAAGTTATAATCACTCGCAAATCAGGTCTGCGTTGTGCCGCCTTCTTTAGAAGGGCGAAAAGAACGTCAGTAGCAACGGTTCTTTCATGAGCTTCATCCAAAAGAATAACAGAATAGTTCCTCATATCAGGATCTACCAAGGCCTCCATTTGAAGCATACCATCTGTCATATACTTTATTCGTGTTCTTGGAGAGGTTTCATCTTCAAATCGAATTGTGTATCCAACATCCTCTCCCAGTCTGCAGCCTACCTCTTCTGCCACTCGCTTAGCGACAGAGACGGCGGCAACCCTTCTCGGTTGTGTGCAGCCAATCAATCCATCACGGCTGAATCCTTCTTCGTCCAGATACTGGGTTATTTGAGTGGTCTTACCAGACCCTGTCTCACCAATTATCACCAGAAACTTGTTAGCTCTAATTGCATCTATCAGCTGTTGCCTCATTTTGAACACTGGTAAACTTTCTCTTTGCAATTTAATTGGCATATTCGTTCTTTTACCATACTGTATGGACTCCCTCGTTCGTCTTCTTTCCCATGAAGTTAGAGCTAACTGCTTATTACGAAAGTGCTCCTGAGGGGCTTGAGCTGGGTCATCAACTTGCTGCCTTTTACGCAATTCTTGCCCAACTTCCTTCTTTTGACGAATCTTCTCTAATCTGTGCTCATTCATGATCTCTGAACCATTTAGTGCTGTTCTATTCAGGGAACCCTGTGGAACTTTTGCAATCTTTGGCATTTCCTGTTTTTGAGAACGATCAATCTCGCCTTTCAAAAATAGCGGGCCATCGTCTGTGTTAAGTTCGACGTCTAGCTCATCGGCAGGATTGCTGTGTAGGCGGACGGTCCCATCTTCCTGTTCCGTAAATTCTTGCATTTCTGGATAGTCATCTATAGAAGCAGCACCGCTAGCAATCAGTTGGCGAATCTCCCATCTTTCTGGTGACGTCAATTTCCGTTTGATTTCCCTCGAAGGTTTCTTGTCTGCGGTTCTCCCACGAAACTCATTCTGCTCAATGCCCGTGCTTTGATCGATATTTTTCATTCGTAACGATATCTTTCCGTTGTTCTGAATTCGAATTACCTTGACATAAACTTGCTGGTTCAATGATACGAGCTCGGATGGATCTTCTAGCCTTCTATTAGCCATCTCCGATATATGCAACAACCCATCACAACGTGGGTCCTTAGTGCCTTGAATACGAATAAAACAACCGAATGTAGTTATCTTTTTGACACTTCCTGAGTATATCTTGTCTAGCACTGGGCTCTCATCCATATTTTGAATTCCCAGGTCAGTGTGAGTCTTTGACGTAGTGTCCTCCATCAATGATTTCCATTCCACCTTCTCATTAGCCATACTTAGGACATCACGGCTCTCTTTTTTTATCGCTGCTCCTTTCGAAGCCATGTAGATGATCCTGGATGTATTGTCGTCAATACCGCTATCCAAGTCACGTAGCTGCGACCGAAACTCAGGGTATGAATTACATTTGGAGCATACATCGATGATAAAGTCAACTACGACAGGGTCATCGATCTTGATGTTCTGGCTCAAAATTCTTTCGATTTTCTTTCTTGCTGACGCTATCTCTGTTGGTGGACTTTTAAGAAGTTTATAGACTTCTGCTGCCGCCTCTGTCGAGATTCCCACGTCAAGTTCCTCTACTTTACTGGAAAAGTCACTCAGGTCCGAGCTCTTACTGCAGAGATCAGTAACAAATTCTAAAACCACAGGATCGTCGGTCCCCAGCGCATCGCTAATCTTGAGCTTGACGGTTGCCATATGATTGTCAAAACTTGAAGATGGAATAAAGTGTCTAGAAAGAGGAATAGGTCTCTTGAGATGAGCTTGATTACGTATATAATGACTTAAATAGTGGCTTCACGACTTCCTGAAGTTTCCAAAGGTCTCAGTCATGCCTATCTTAATCCCTCTTTATACACTTAAAGATGCTGGTACATATGAGAGGCTTTGGTGGTCTAAAAGTCATCCACTTCACGGATTCCGTCTTTGTCAACCACCTTGATTAGTACACCCTTGAAATCTACAGGCATCCTGCGGTCAAGTTCCTCAACACATTGTTTTAGCAGCTTCAAACCTTCGTCCAGTGTCATGTCCGGCCTATAATGACGGTCTAGTAACGAAAACGTGTAGAAGCCCGAATATCCGTGCGCCGCGTATGGAAGCTCTACTTTTGTGCCCAGGTAATCAATCTGGTACAGTTCAGGCTTCTCTTTATGTATATCGTAGCCACCGATGAGTACGTTTACCTGGTAAGGCTTTCTGGAGCGGATTGACTTTGCAAGTTCTTGTCTCACGAAGCTTGAAACTGCTTGAGGTGAGAGTTCATAATTCTCCCTGATTGTGTATAGCTGCATATTTGCTTGCACGTATTCTGCAAACTGTACTGTATCTCCTGCTTCTCCAGTGTACGCCATCAGAGTGTGCTCTGACAACTGTCTTGTTTTGTCATCAGTCGACTTTAGAATCGAGATTCCCCGAGTTACGGCTTTCGAGGTTGCTAATATCACAGTGTCTTGTACCCTTATTCCTAACACGATATCCATGCTTCAATGATAAATGAGGTACTGGTTTGAAAGGGTATACTCGCAAGCCAATTCTAGTTTGGTTTGAGGGTAGTCTACTGTTTGCCACCTATTCTTCACTTACATGTATTTCATTCAGCACTGGGGACGAATCCGGCGAATCCGGGGATTCGCGAATCCAGTAACTTTATACGGCACCGGATTCGTCAACTCTGGCGAATCACTACGTTTGTACGAAGACGTGACGGACAATAAAGATGGTTCTGAGGGTTCGCTAGCTGATAGAGTTGTATGTATAGATTCGGGAGTTGGGCACTTTTATCAGCCTCTACGATTACTAGTTTTCAGAATCGTTTCCAGATGGAATTGTTTTTACTTGATAAACCTGGCGCGTTTGATGAATTAGTATTACTCGGATTCGTGACTGGATTCGCCGTTTTAAATCATCTTATACTAAGGGATTCGAATCTAGCAGTCATCAATAACGATTCGGATTCGTGACTGGATTCGTGATTCGTCCCCAGTGCTGAGGCTACCCGACAACGAGGCACTAAAAACGGCTATTTTGTCGACTTAAGAGATCTTACCGACTATTCCAGACTCTATCATCGCGTTCCAACTGCTAACTCTCAAAAAATTCCCCAAAAGCTGAGAAGTTATTCTACTTAGAAGCAAATTTCCATTGTAACTTCATTTCCTGTGTGATATGATACAGCGACCAAAAGGCTAACAATTGTTCGTAAGGGTGCAGTTGTTATTTTTTAAGCACAGCATCCCTTTGTTTCAAGGACAAAAAAGGGTGCAACGATTTCCAATCTTTAAAGTTTTTCTCGGCGGTCAAATAGTACCGTTTACAAAAAATCCACCTTCGAGCACACGATGACTCGCTATCTAGGTTCTAAACCTAGCTCCGAGCCCCGGAATTTGGCTCAAAGGTACTCCGCCACTCACGGCGAGTCATTGTGGAATCCTCACATGCTGAATAAATTCTGCCTACAGCTTATCTTTGCGTACGCTTCGCTTGTTGTGGGGTAAATGCTTATTTACTCCTAGAAAAAAAACCAAACTGGTGGAGATGAGATCCCAATGTATGCTACGGCATGATCCGGGCGGTCAATGGATATGCAAGTTTCTGCACCCTCTTTGATGCTCTATCTCCCGCAATGCTAAAAGATTTTTTTGTCTCTAGGGAGATAAATGAGGGTGCACCCATATTTCTCGAGTATATCAGCTCCCAAAAGGACATACTTATTCAAAAGATTATGGAAAATTTCAATGCTATGACATGACTACTATACTACTAATTGTTGGCACTGGAATTAAATCATGAGCGATACACCAGCAGTTGAGCCCTCCCCTCTTTTGGATCAAGAGGTCAGTCAGACCAATGGTAAAACTATTATAGTCGAAAAGCAGTGTAGCAAAGATGTTGTGCACGAGCATGAGTTGCCTGACAAGCTCCAGGTCACTAAATCCATAATTATTCGTAAGTCTGAGCTTATGGCAAAACAATATGACAGTTGGTTTTCGAAATCTGTGTTTTTGCTCGCCGCCTTTATCTGCTCATTTGCATATGGTCTTGATAGCATCATAAGAGACATTTACATGACATATGCAATGGATGACTATGCAGAACACTCTCTTTTGTCAACGGTAAATGTTGTTAGCCTGATGATATCAGCAGTTGGCCAGATCTTCTTCGCGGGCCTGTCTGATGTTTTCGGCAGACTTTCATTATTTGTCGTTGCTATTATATTTTACGTTGTAGGCACCATTATCCAATCTCAGGCCTATGACGTTGGGAGATACGTTGCCGGGTCTATTTTCTACAACATAGGGCTAGTTGGTGCAATATTTCAAGTTACAATAATTCTGTCCGACTGTTCATCACTGAAATGGCGACTTTTTTATAACTTTGTTCCCGCCTGGCCGGCGTTCGTAACTGTATGGATTTCTGGTAACGTTATTCACATCGCAAATCCATCGGAAAACTGGTCTTGGGGCATCGGCATGTGGGGATTCATCTTTCCTGCAAGTTGTCTTCCATTGATAGCTTGCATGCTTCATATGCGGTGGAAAGTCAAGAACGATCGGGAGTGGAAAGAACTGCAAGAAGAAAAATCTTATTTCCAAACACATGGAGTAGTACAGAGTTTAGTGCAGCTTTTCTGGAAATTAGATGTGGCAGGTGTCCTACTGTTAACAGCGTGCACTGGGTGTATTCTTGTTCCGCTGACAATTGCCGGAGGTGTCTCAGCACAATGGAGAAGCGCAAAGGTAATTGCTCCATTCGTGCTTGGCTTTGCCTTAGTTCCCGTTTTTCTTTATTGGGAGAGCAGAATTGCTTTGGTCCCGCTGGCACCCTTCAAGATGTTGAAAGACCGTGGTATCTGGGCTCCTCTTGCGATCATGTTTTTGATCTGTTTCATTTACCAAATGGCAGCTGGTTATCTGTACACGGTCTTATTGGTGGCAGCTAACGAGAGCGATCTCTCGGCAACCCGGATAACAAGTCTCTACAGCTTTGTCGCAGCCATCTTTTCGCCTATTCTAGGTGTACTGGTAGCAAGATCTACAAGATTGAAGCCATACACACTTGTGGGTTGTTCACTTTACTTTGTTACAATGGGTTTATTTTATCACTACAGAGGCGGCGAGGATGCTGGCAAAGGTATAATTGGAGCAATGGTTGTATGGGGGATCAGTAGTTGTCTCTACGATTACCCAATCAGTATCTCAATGCAAACAGTGACATCGCATGAAATGATGGCAACTGTCACTGCTTTGAACCTTACCATTTTTAGAATTGGTGGGGCAGTGGGTGCAGCCGTTTCTGGTGCTATTTGGACTCAAGCTTTATACCCAAAATTACTAAAATTGCTTGGTGATCCCGAAATGGCTGCGAAGGCCTATGATGAACCACTGACCTTCATCCCTGATTACGAATGGGGAACTTCTGTGAGAGATGCGACAGTTGAGGCTTATAGATACGTTCAAAAGTATGAAGTTCTGGTGGGTTTGATATTCGTTGCGCCAATGTTTGTGCTGACTTTCTTTCTAAGAGATCCATCATTGACCGAAGAGTATGGACAAAATCTAGAAGATGACGAGTACGTTAAAGAAAACGATGACCCAATTAATGACTGGATAATGGAGCGTTTTTCAAGGCTCAAGAAGCAAGAGTAGATTTGTTTTAATTAGATTAATTATCAATTATGTTGTTGCCTAAGAGACTGCATGCCATTTATTTTGTGATATTGTTGGTTTAGGTGCTTCAACATTAAAATGATGATAAAGTAATATATTCGATAAACAGAATCAAATCCAGACTCGAACTCACCAGACAATCTTTCTAATCAGATAGATTTCAATAAAATGCCCATCAATTGTCACTCAATAAAGCTGCATTAACACATTTACAGTTGTTAATTGAATCTGCATGGAAGTGACCTTGAGCGATACGATTGTTTTAGGAAAGGAATTGTTCACCTGAGTGATTCTTTGAATTTTCAAGATTATTCAAAAACATACAGTTGGTGTCATACCTCCAGCGCTTTTTTCTTCCATTCTGAATACTCACGCATATTGTTTACTGATATTGCAGAAAATAACACTTAAATTTAACAGAATAAACTAGAAAAGTATTGAAGAGAATATTGAAATAGCAGATTTCGCTCGGATTTATTAGCGGCTAGTCGTTAAAAAACCACTTGCGACATCTTTACCGCCAGTTCAATATGAATGATCCATTACAAGATTTATACCCTTACACAGCTTCTTGGTTTTAGGGATATTAACTTGATGCCCTCTTATTCTTCTGTCTCCTTGCGATTGCTTCGACTAAGACTTCAGTCATGAAGAGTATGGTACGTAACTTCACCACTTTTCTTAGGAAACATCCGTAGCTGGTCCAAATTTTCCTCGCACCGTGGTACCTTCTATCTAACCTGCTCAATAGGTAATACCATTTCGATCAAGCAGTAATGGTATTACAAATTATCAATTCCCGGATTTGATTATTTAAGTCTATAGCTGCTTGCTTCATTAAGGCCCTTAGCACGTCCCAGATTTTTCAAATGACTCGGCGCCGCTAGTCCGGGCGGGTCTTGAGAATTATCACCACTTTCAATTTGATCACTACGAACAGAGTTTGAAGATCTCAAACAACAAGGCGTTTTCTACAGAGAAAGGATTATCGTGTTTAGCAATTTTTGTGTTCACTGCTCTGCCTAATTTCAGCTAAGCTTCTTACCTGTAGCCCATCCTTAAAGTTTCCCTCACAAAGCCATGTTTCTAACGAAGTGCGGGTGTCGGGCCACTCTTTGTCAATCACAGAAAACCAATCAGTGTCTCTACTTCGTCCCTTGTAAATAGCTGCATTCCGAAACGTGCCCTCAAAGTTAAATCCCAGACGTAGGGCCGCTTTTCTCGATGGCGCGTTTAGGTTATCGCATTTCCACTCAACTCTACGATACTTTAGAACGTCAAGTGCGTACTTCATTAACAAATATTGTGCTTCAGTGGAAATAGTAGTACGCTGTAATTCTGGAGAGAAGATCACGTATCCTATTTCAATGGTGCCATTGTCGGGATCGGCTCTCATTAACGATAAGGTCCCAATAGCAACTCCGTTCGTCCTATTAATCACTGCGTAGTGGAAAAAAGAACTTGAATTGGAGAAGCTATTAGCGAGTTCTTTATACTCCTCATATTTCTTGAAAGGACCAACTGGCAAATAAGTCCACATACTGTCATTAGGCGCTTTGGAATACGCCTGAAATAATTCCTGACTATGTTTTCCAACGTCCAATGGCTCAAGCCTACAATATCTGCCATCTAAATTAATTTTCGAAGGTAATTCTCTCTTGCCCCAGGTTAACAGCTCATCTCCTATTTTCTGGCCAAATTTATTGATCCTTACCATCGCGTGTATGCGTAGCTACTCTGCGGTTTTGAGGTCTTCCTATTTGTTCGTTTGCCCTTTGGTAGGCCGCTCTGATCATTTTATAGTAATGAAATATATGTGACTCATGGAGAAAGGTACACCATGATACGAATAGATTACTTACTAAGCTTGTAGTTATGTGTGTTAATAGTTTGCTTATGATCTTGAACTGGACCGCTACTAGCGCGGTATGGAATAATTAGCGGCTCTTCAGCAACAGCTTGCTACACTGAATAGATATCATGCTCTTAAACGGTAATACGTAGTAGGGTTTTATTTTTGATCAGCTTCACTATCATATCTCTTCATTGGGACAAATCGCACGTGACCGAAACAGTACTTCCCATTGTGGAAGGATAACAAATTTAGTCAAGGATCTAACTCGTCTCTGATGATTTCTAGATTCGAATCCACTCAGCACTGGGGACGAATCCGGCGAATCCGACTTTTTCGACCGCGAATCCGGGGA
>JAKTSC010000085.1:0-24519 GCA_030580015.1 Lachancea waltii | reverse complement strand
TGATGAACTATGTTTTGAAAGTACGTTGAAATTCACGAGCTTGCTTACGAAGCACCAGGACCACGACAAAAGAATTAAAAAATACCACTACTCAATGTCGTCTATGTTTAGATCAAAACAGCTGAGTCCTAATCTCTTAGATCATATTTCGTTGCACTCTAACAGCGTCCCTCATTTTATCATCACCTGGCACCAGCTCGGGCTTTTCACGCTAATAAAAACAATTTCAGTATGCATAAAATTTTCGAGATGGATGCGATGCGATGAGCTGAACAGAACCAATCAAAGAAGAACGAACCAGTCAAAAAGATGTCCAAGGATCAGGTTGAGGAGCGTAAAAGGAAGAGTGAAGATGTTGAGGCTGTCTCTCAAAAAAAGCTGAAGAGGGAAAAGAAGGACAAGAAGGACAAGAAGGATAAGAAGGATAAGAAGGACAAGAAGGATAAGAAGGTCAAAAAAGAGAAGAAGGAAAAGAAAGACGATGAACCAAGTCCTCTAGAAATCAAGCCAGAGGCTATTGAGAATCAGAGCCCGAACACGGAAGCTCCATCAGCCACTTCTGGCTATGTGGTTACAGAGAAACTCTCGCAAGTTCCACAGAGTGAGGTGGATCAGTTTTTTGCGGAAAACGAGGTAACGGTCGAAGACCCTGGGAAACTAGAATTGCGCCCACTTCTTGCCTTCGACCACATATCTTTGTCTCCCGAGATCCAGCACGAAATCTCGAAGTTTCCAAAGCCTACGCCAATTCAATCTGTGTCATGGCCCTACCTACTTTCCGGCAAGGATGTAGTTGGTGTTGCGGAAACCGGCTCTGGTAAGACATTTGCCTTTGGTGTTCCAGCGGTTAACAATCTCATGTCGGCGGATGCGAAGAAGAAGGGTATTCAGGTGCTTGTAATCTCTCCTACCAGAGAACTGGCCTCTCAAACATACGACAACTTGATCTCGCTAACTAAGAAAGCTGGTGTAAACTGCTGCTGCGTGTACGGTGGTGTTCCTAAGGACGAGCAGAGAGCACAGTTGAAGAAGGCGCACGTTGTCGTTGCTACACCAGGCAGATTATTAGACTTGATAGAGGAAGGGTCGGCTAGACTCTCCAATGTTGACTACTTAGTCTTGGACGAAGCTGACCGTATGCTTGAAAAGGGTTTTGAGGAAGATATCAAGCGTATCATCGGTTCCACAAAGTCAGCTGGAAGACAAACTCTGATGTTTACTGCGACTTGGCCTAAGGAAGTTCGCGAACTTGCTAGCACGTTTATGAACAACCCAGTTAAGGTCTCCATTGGTAACAGAGACGAGCTTTCCGCGAATAAGCGAATCACCCAGATCGTAGAAGTCATCGATCCCTTCAAGAAAGACAGAAAACTGCTGGAACTGCTGAAAAAGTATCAATCCGGTGCCCGTCAAAACGACAAGGTCCTGATCTTTGCTCTGTACAAGAAAGAAGCAGCTCGTGTTGAAAGAAACTTGAAGTACAACGGCTACTCCGTTGCTGCTATCCACGGCGATCTATCTCAACAACAAAGAACACAAGCTCTTAATGAGTTCAAGTCAGGTGCTTCCAACCTACTACTTGCAACAGATGTTGCAGCTCGTGGTCTTGATATTCCTAACGTTAAAACCGTCATCAATTTGACCTTTCCTTTGACTGTAGAAGATTATGTTCACAGAATCGGAAGAACCGGTAGAGCCGGTCTCACGGGTACTGCTCATACCCTTTTCACCGAACAGGAGAAACACTTGGCCGGTGCTCTCGTGAATGTTCTCAATGGTGCCAACCAGCCTGTGCCTGAGGAGCTTAAGAAGTTCGGAACTCACACCAAGAAGAAAGAACACAGTGCTTACGGTGCCTTTTACAAAGATGTTGACACCACCAAAAAGCCAAAGAAGATCACATTTGATTAGATCAAAATCTAGGATATAGAAAACTATTATTGTATAGCTGAAAACTCGTTTAATACTCGAGTGGAACTTTTTCTAATTTTGAGAAGAATTTAGAGGCAGGACCGATAAATTGATCTGACATCGAAATGAGATCTGGTATAAAACGTAGTCTTCAGAAAAACGAATGTCAAATCGACAGTTTTAGCCTAAGAGAGCCAGGCTATACCTGAATTGAAGATGAGTAAGGTTCTGGAGAGGTCTGAAATAGAGAGCAGAATCCGCGAAGGACAAGCTATAGTGATATATGATGGCAATGTGCTGAGACTAGATAAATGGATTAAGTTTCATCCTGGCGGCGACACAGCCATACACCACATGATAGGAAGGGATGCTACAGACGAGATGAAGGCTTACCATTGTGATGAGACTGTTGAGACGTTTCGTCGGTGGAAAATCGGCGAAATTGCTGGTCGCTGGAACAATTTCTTACCTCCCATACAGGGTGGAGTTTTCAGAGAAAAGAGTGGACAGGCAGAGGGTGAATTGCCTGATGGGTACACACGCGAGTGGCGCGATGTTGATAAGAACGACGCCTTTAAGGACATTAGCAAGGACAAGGTTATGTGTGGAGAACCCAATGTCAAAATATATCCCAAGATTCCACAAGGTGTTGTTCCCTCGCTGGATTTGAAGCAGGCGTTCCAAAAGAAGGTGGTAGTGGATCCTCAAGATTTAGCAGAGAATTATGACAATGAGCTGGTACGTCGGGACCTATCCAGCTTGCCAAGTCTTGATGCTGACACTCAAGAGTGGCTTTCTAGAGAGTACAACAAAATGCACCAAGAAATCATAGAAGCTGGCCTTTACCAATGCAACTACATGAGGTACTTCAAGGAGTTCCTGAGAATAAGTGTCTTGTTTTGCATTTCATTTTATTTGCTGTTTCGTAGGGACCAAAAATTTTGGAGTGCTATCTTCATGGGCGCAGCGTGGCAACAACTTGTATTTATCGCCCATGATGCCGGACATATCTCAATTACACACAACTACCAAATTGATAACATAATTGGTATGATTATCGCATCCTGGGTAGGAGGACTATCTTTGGGCTGGTGGAAACGCAACCACAACGTTCACCATCTAGTAACTAATGACCCTATACATGACCCAGATATCCAGCATCTACCGTTTTTTGCCGTCAGCACAAGACTGTTCCACAACATTTACTCCACCTACTATGAAAAATTTCTATGGTTTGATAAGGTGGCTCAAAAAATGGTACCAATCCAAAGATTTTTGTATTACCCCATCTTGGCGTTTGGGAGGTTCAACTTGTATCGGTTGAGTTGGGTCCATGTGTTGTTCGGGCAAGGGCCTCGTCGCGGAAAAGCCGCCTGGTTCCGTTACTTCGAACTAGCGGGATTGATATTCTTCAATTACTGGTTCTTTTACCTCATTGTAGGATGCAGCCTCCGTACTGGTAAGGAGAGGTTTCAATACGTCATGGTCTCGCATATCACGACAATGCTCGTGCATGTTCAGATCACACTATCGCACTTCGCGATGTCAACTTCAGACCTAGGAGTTTCAGAAGGATTCCCTATGCGCCAATTGAGAACATCTATGGATGTAGACTGTGCCCGTTGGCTTGACTTCCTTCACGGTGGTCTACAATTTCAGGTTGTTCACCATCTCTTTCCAAGATTGCCTAGACATAACCTTAGAGACGCTCAAGTTTACGTTATTAAATTCTGTGAAAAGGTCGGCTTAACATATTCCATCTACGGATTCAAGAAAGGAAATGACGTTGTGCTTGGTAAACTGGAGGAAATTGCACAACAGGCCAAAACGATGTTAAATTGTGCCAAGACTATGGAGCAGGAGGCTATAATAAAGCCAAAAACGGGCGCTGAACATTCAATTCATTGCACACCAAACAAGCGTCACAAGATAGCTTGAATAGAACTTATACATAGAAAAGTATTATCGCGACGGGTTTACAAATGAGATAGTTGGCCAAACTAACATGCTGTTCTCGGTGGCAGTCACACCTTACGTTCACGCCTAGCTTCAAGGACACATTGGGTAAAACATTCAAACAAGGCCAACCCTCAGCCCTTTAACGAGGACATAAGGGTCATCGAGTAGCATCTCATACTCTACAAAAACATGATTAGAGGTGGCTTATCTAGAATAAGGAGGTCATTGACTGGTACAGACTCGACATCTCGCGAGCAGCCATCACCAGATGAAACAGGCCACCCTAACTACTATGAAGAAGAACCGCTGCCAAAAGTATGCTTTCATGGATTTATGGCCAGCACAAGGCACCGGCTCCTAACACCAGAAATATGTGACGAGGTTAGAAGTCAAATGCCAACTCGTATACAGCTGTACCCGGACTGGCACTTGCTTTATAGCCTCGAGCAAGACGGCGCTTCCCTCCACTCTCTTTACGATAAAGTGGCTCCTGATGCCAAGTCTCCAGGGCGAGTAGGTTACGTATTGCTGATAGAGGACAGAAAGGGCAGCATTTTTGGTGCTTATACCAATGTGCCCTTTCAGCCTACAAAACATAAACTCTACTATGGTAATGGTGAGTGCTTCTTGTGGAAGGTTGAGAGAGCACCTACTATAAGCATAGGTGATGGGAGGTCGCCATCGGTTGATGAGCCTAATCACCACTGGAGGTTTAGGTCGTACCCTTGCACTGGGTTGAATGAATTTATGATTTACTGTACCAGCCAGTTTCTTTCAATGGGCGCAGGAGATGGCCACTACGGCCTCTGGTGCGATAATAGCCTTATCAATGGTGTATCGGATTCGAGCCTCACATTTGGGAATGACGTGCTCAGTAAAGAGGGCAACAAGTTCCACATTGTCAATCTCGAAATCTGGAGAGCCGGATAATCGGCAAAGGCTCACGTTGAGCTACGACGTTCCACTATCTCTTCTTTGGCCTGGTTGAACTCAATCGGGTAACGGGTCTGAAATACTCCATTGATCCTCTCGACTTGTTTTGAGGCGTACTGTAGACTGCGAGTGATTCTCTTGGACGTCTGAGCGCCCTTTGCGAACCTGGCTTCGAAATACTGTAACTTCTGCTGGATTTCCTGAGATAGCTTTTCAAGCTCCCTGCTCTTGGAATTGATAAGGCCCGAAGTTCTGGTCTGGAGGGCTATAGCTTCAGAAAAGTCAGCAGCGTTAAGCGCCTGCGAAAGCGATTGAAAGAGATATTTAGAGCAATCAAACATTGGCGTATTCAGCTGGTTCATGAGCAAGTTGCTGCTAGTTTCGGGCACAATAGAGTCTAGAAGCATGTCACTTGCACTTTCCTCATCGCCATCTTCCTCCTCATCGACATCGTTACAGACATTAGTATAGCGGTCATTATTATCATGGTATTCATCATTATCGTCTTCATCTTCGCTGCTTCCCTCCGAACTTTGGAATTCATTCTCCTCCGACACTGGAATTGCATACATCTGTGAATTGATGCTCGCAGTTCGCGAACGAACCCCAAGACTCCCAGTTACACTCTCTTCCATCAGCCATCAACTCTTGAGATGCAAATGTGAAAGTGTGTGCAGAGAGTCCTGTTTTGAATTCATAGTATAGATAACTCCTAGTATACAGTGATATCTGGTAAATCGCACCCGCACTTAAAGGTAGTACTTACTTGAAAGATCTATGATCAAAGGAAGCCTGGGAGTGTTGCATAAATTAACAGCTTCAGGTTTAACTTTGGAGGGGTTGAATAAGCCTTTTCTTATCTCAGTGGCACCACTAAAAACAAGCGCTAAAAACTAATATAGCAGCACTTTAAAGCTTTGGAATTGCTCAAAAAAGCTTGATGATGGTATAGAGTAAATGCTTTACACTAATCTTACAGTTTTTTGATAAGTCAATTGAATTTTTGCATTTGTCTCTCATCTGTCAGTTGTTAATAAACCTTCAACAGTACAACTGCCTCATCATATATACCGATTCAAAATCAGAATTAATGGAGTGACAATTAATTCAACAAATCTCGAAGAACACTCTACTGAGTCTGGTCTTATGATTTCATCAAGCCCATATGCGATGTGATAGAATAGTAAATCTTAGATTAATGAGCCCGAAATATTCATTATAGTAGGTCAATGAACAGAAAGTTCCGGAGACACATGACTCTGCATAGAACTTATAAAATCATTGATATACCATCAATCAATAGCCCCAATTTGACACGGAAACGTTGAGAGGTCAGAGCTCTAACGTAAATAATGTCAAAAGAATTTAGTTACGTCTTTGACTGCCTGTTAGAGAAACAAAGAGCTGTTATATAAGCCCACTTGAAGCATGTTAGCTAATTAAACAGTACAATGCGGAAAATGCGTGGCGAAAAAAAAAGCACTGATTGATTCCATCAGTCTATTCACACAAAATATGGTCGTTCTATCTAGTTTGCTAAGGAAGCTCGGTCTTGGACTTCCATGACATGTTTAATGATAGTCAGTCGCAAGCGAAGCCAGAAAAGACTGAGAAACAAATTGTAAATGAAAATGTAGTGAGGGGGCATATGCAAAATTTCATTAGTTTAGTCTAAACATGCCAATAATTGAGAACTAGATACTGAAATAAGAATATTCACCCGCAAAAGCTTACTCTCGCTCCGCTCTTAAAGAAGGCGATTCTGTACATGATCGCTTAGTCGTAGAAGATGATCAGGTTTTCAGATCAAGTTACCGAACATTAGAGTCGATTAAAGGTCTTCAAGTACCTGATTGTAATTGAAGGGCTACAGAGCATTGCAATGACATCGTTGTATGCTCCATCTGCGGAAGATGTTATGCGAAGATTGCGACCTTTTGGCCTTTTCTTCGAAAAATCGCTAAAAGACCTGATCAAGGGTATAAGAAGCTGCGGCGAAGATTCGGAAGAGCTCCACCAATTCTTGAGCAGGACACTTTCAGAGTGTCGCCAAGAGGTGGACTCTCCGGACCTGAATTTGAAGACTAATGCTGTACTGAAGCTCACATATCTGGAAATGTACGGGTATGACATGTCCTGGGCAAACTTCCACGTTTTGGAGGTCATGAGCAGTAGTAAGCTGCAGCACAAGCGAGTAGGGTATCTAGCTGCATCACAGTCATTTCACAAAGATCCGGATATTTTGATGCTAGCAACAAACCTGCTGAAGAAAGACCTCAAGTACGATGGAAACAATGATGTCTTGAAAATGGGTGTAACTCTCAGCGGTCTCTCTACGATCATAACTGCCCCTCTAGCAAGCGATATATGTGGGGATCTGTTTAGCATGTTAGGAAGCTCGAAACCTTATATCAGAAAAAAGGCTGTTTCTGCTCTTTTCAAAGTTTTCTTGCAATATCCCGAAGCTCTTCGGGACAATTTCGACAAGTTCGTGGCAAAATTGGAGGACGAAGATTTGTCTGTAGTTTCTGCCACTGTAAGCGTTATTTGCGAGCTTTCAAAGAAAAACCCTCGTCCATTTGTTCCGCTTTCACCACTTCTGTATGAAACGCTCTTCACCATCGACAACAATTGGATTATTATCAGACTTCTCAAGTTGTTCACTAACCTTTCTCAAGTGGAACCTAAATTGAGAGCGAAAGTACTGCCCAAGATACTAGAATTGATGGAGATGACATCGGCAACGTCGGTGATTTACGAATCAATCAATTGTATTGTTAAGGGCCACATGTTGGAGGCAGATGATTATGATACTGCTACTAGCTGTTTGCAAGAACTCGACAGCTTTTGCAACTCAAGCGATCCCAATTTGAGGTACATCAGTGTAGTACTCTTTTACAAGATTGGAAAGATCAACACAAGTTTTATTTCCGAGTTTCATGCATTAGTGATTCATCTCTTGAAGGACGTGGACATCTCGATTAGAAGTCGTGCTTTAGAGCTCTTGGAAGGTGTTGCTGACGATGAGAATATAACTACGATTACAAAGATTCTCATCAAGCAGTTCATCGATAAAGATGTAGTGTCCGCCTCAAAAACGCTTGGGCAGACTAGTAAAGAGAGCATAGAGATAGAAATTCCCGCATCATACAAGATTAAGATGGTGAGCACAATACTGAGAATCTGCTCGATGAACAATTATGCGAACATTCCAGATTTTGATTGGTATGTTGCAGTTCTATCTGATCTGTGTGTAATATCTCAAGATCTGAACGACTCTAGTGTTGGCTATCAACTAGGGGTTGAAATAAGAAACATCATGGTCAAAGTTCCTAGCATGAGAGAGGCTTGCATAGGCACAATAATCGGCCTGGTATCAAACAAAGATATATGCCATCAATTACCTATGGTACTGAAGGAATGCTATTGGTGTCTTGGAGAGTATTCCGCACTTATCAAGAACGGAGATGTCTTAATAAGACTGATTATCGAACAGCGAAGGCTAACTTCGGAAGTTCAACAGACTGCAATTCAGGCTTTACTCAAGCTTTTCAGCAGCTGGTCCAATATGAATAAGGACATCCCAATGGCAGACGTGAAAAACTTAATTGTGGAGTTGATACACTATTTTGAATCTTTGAGCACTTCTAGGTCATTTGAAGTTCAGGAAAGAAGCGTTGAGTCCCTCGAGTTTTTCAAGCTATGCGCCGAATCACTAGATCAGAATGATGAAGAACTGCCGCTTCTTATTACAGAAGTTTTGCCCAGTTTCTTCAATGCATATGAGCTCAACCCAATCTTGCATGGCACACAGAAGAAGTTGCAAGGCTCTTTAACAATAGATATCGAAACCCCTTTCTTAACAAGCGAGGAAGTCGAAACACTTTTACGGGACCAATATACAGAGAATGACATGAACTCCAGCATCGGCTCAGACTCAGGACTTGATCAAGAGTCAGAAGACGACGCCACTGAGATCGAACGTGCGCAAAGTCCATCATTCTCAACAACCGCTTTGGCTGAAATGTCTGCCGAAGAAAAGGAAAAACTTGAGGAGCAACGTAGACAGGAAAAACTCGGCAATCCCTTTTACTTAGAGGCAGATGATGTCTTCTCAAATAAAAATCGTGCCACCCTCATCGATTTCGAAAGCGATGTGGAGCCCAAACCTGCCGGGTCTTTGATACTCTCTGCAACTGAGCTCAGAGAGCGGGCTGAGGCAGAAGCAAGCTCAAAGAAAGAGAGAAAAAAGAAGAAAAAGAAGAAGGCCCAGGTTTTAATTGAGCAAGGTATCCCGGAATTGAACGATAACGGGGATGTTCATGCAGACCATCGTCAAGCTGATAGTATATCGTCAAGCAAAAATTCCAGCAGAATCAATCTAAAATTACAGACCAAGCTGGAGAATTTTGATTTTGATACGCCAGAAGCCAGCGTGGACTCACAAACAAACAATGGCATCGATGGCCAAAGAGAATTAGAAGAACTTCGGGCAAAATTCGCGGATAACACACTAACGCATGAAAACTCAGATGACGCAGTTGTTATTGTGAAGAGAAAGAAAAAAGGAAAATCAAAGGATAAAAAGAAGAAGAGTTCAAAGAAATCAAGCAAAGAGCATCAGTCAGCATCTAACGAGCATGCTGTCGGCCTATGATGGATTATAATATGAATTAAAAAAAGTCTTGTAGGAAATAAGAGTGGTGCAATATACCATTTCGATTGGATGGCCTACATGGATTTGGCCCATCTTCAAAGATATACTTCACAAAAATTTCCATGCTTGACAGCAAAGAAATGGTCTCTAGGGATCCCAGATATAGCTAAATTTGTAGGCTGACCGTTTAAACCCATCAAGCATCACATTTCGGTAGCCTGTCTTTAACTTGTATCAATTGGTAGATAAAGAGAATCATCAAAGCAATATTTCTCGAAGGCTACAACAAGATACTACAGCAGTTTACGATATAGAGCAATAGTCCTCAAACAATAGACTAACTACGAATAGTGGCATGCCATATTTCAGAAATAGAAAATTTGAATAACATGCGAAAAGAACTTAAGATCCAAGAAAACTCCCTCAAACACAAATTTTAAGACTCGAAGACTAAGACGATAGCTGGCGAATGGCTGGGCCGTTAGCTCGTAACGGTTGCTAGACTTTAATACCACCTTTATTGTGTTCGTACTCAGTGCTTTGTAGTTAATGGAAATCTGGCGCGTATTTGACGCATCCCAACCTTCAATAACAGCGGCTAAGTTTACAGCAGCTAGTGAACGATAGAGATGATATTCCGAGCCAACATCGTGAATCCAGAGAATCATTCGATTTGGAGGAGAGCTGTTCAAGCTCTGGGTGGATTACATGAAGAAGTGAAGATCACGATCACACAGAAGGAGCTTATAGCGTGGTCGATGAATAACACAGACACGTCGATGTGCCAAGTCAGCTTCAAGCGCAGCTTCTTTGACAGTTATGAATTCAAACCTGAAGAAACGGTATTCGGGGAGGAGGGGTTGCAGCAAGTCGAAGATAAAGCGTTGGATACACACAAGCTGTATTCTTTCAGGATCAATAGTAAACATCTATCTGTGTTGTTTAGAAAACCTGAGCATGGCAATATCAAAGACCTGATTTTGGGGGTCCACAACGGTGCAACTTGCCCTGAAACTTTGGCAAACAGGTTTCAGATCACAATTCATACAGAAAATCTCATGATCAAGGAATATTCTCCGAATATTGTGCCCATCAAGTATGATCCTATCGTTATCAACCTTAGATATAAAAAAAGGTTTATTGAAGTCTACGGGGGATCACCAGAAACGCAAGAAGAGCAGCTGGATCCTCGCTTGATCGAGATATTTCAAAAGTTTGATAAGGAACTCCTAGATTCCTATTTCAATAGTGATATTGTCTCCAACGCTAGGCGAAGTCGCAGTTTAACACCAGAAGATGAAATAAACTATTTATGTTGTGGCCATCAATTACTGAAGAATTTCATTGATAGCTGTGGTACCAATGCCACCGAAGAGGTCAAGTTGGAAGTATCACTATCGAAGCTTTGTCTCACTGCTTTTACAAGAGGAATTTACAGCAAGAATAATGATGTACTACGGAATGCAATGCGTGCCTCTAACACAGTCAGTACCAACGATTTGGAGCATTACTGTCTGTTCACGACCAGCGGAGAACAGGATCAAAAGAGACCGCCCGCTAAGGTAATCTCGTTCGCTATGAAAGATTTTCGAAGTTTCGTCAACATGGGTAGTATGTGGAAAGGAAGCCCAGATGTGCACTTGTGGTTCTGCCATCCAGGTGATCCTATTTTTCTTGAACTCGAAACAAGAGACTTGTGCATAGAATTAGTTCAAGTGACAGATAGTAATGAAGCGATACCCGCTACAGAGCACAAAATACATGTAACAAAGTCAAGCCCGCTCAACCACAAGACTTCTGTAAAGCTCAGCAGTCCTCGGAAGTCTCCTTTGAAAAACTCAAGCCCTAGTAACCCGCCACAACCTAAAAGTATGCATAGCCCACTAAAGCCTAAGGCTCTGTTTGTCCAAGAGAGGGAGACTGAAAATGAGCAGCAACGTTGGAAAAATCCAATCAGAGGCAAACGCCCAGCCTTGAGCATGGATAGCGATTCAGATTCATTTCAGCAGATGCATCAGGAACCTGCATCTAAAGTTCAGCGAACACAAACTACTATACAATGGGGAGAAACGGCGCCTGAAGCATTAAAACCAAATGCACCGGCTACTCTTGACCAAAGGGAGCTTTTAAAGCAGGAGAAAAAGAGATTTTTGCGGGCTATGAAAAATCAGCGAGAGAAGGACGGTAATGATGAAACGCAAGAGGATGAGCAATTCGGTCCCACCCAGATCGACAATCCCAAGGGTCTGTTTGATTGACAAGCTATATCTTGCCTTCGAGGCTACTAAATGTACAAGCAAAGGCCATTTGTTTATTCTCCTAGGTATGAATTCACTATACATGCAAAACGATTAAATTATTCAGACTTTACAGCGGGTGTGGCATCCTTTGCCACGGGCTCATTACCGCTCAGGTAGTGGTAGTTCAAGAAGCGGAATGCCTGAGCTATCTGAGCGGACTCGTTAACAATATGGCAACCAAAAAGAAGGAAGTTTTTGGGCTGAACTGCGAGCGCGTATTTCATAAAAACACCAGAGTACATGATCAAAGCACCAGTCATTGGACCAGATATTAGCTCTGGGTCTTTTTGCAGATCATAAATGGCTGCTAGCGGAATACCAAAGTTTGAAACAGGGCCCCAAAAGTGCGTGGTAAAAACATACTTTAGGGTTTCTTTGTTAACATAACGACTGAATAACGAGTTTGCAGCAGCTCTTTGAGCGGGTTGAGACATCTTTCTAACGACTGATCAACTGACTTAAGGATCTAACTAGAATGGGGGTCAAACTAATGGTAAGTGACCAACGAATTGCGATATTCTACCACTATTGCCAGGCAAAGATGTTGAAGGATATGAATACCTTTTTAGATTATGCGGGGACTGGGATGGGGTTGTGACCTAGAAATATTTTTGAGCAGTCATGCCGTTCGTACAGAAGTACCGAATGCATCCGCGCATAACAAGAACAATGTTAAAGCTTCAAAACGACACATAAGCTTGTTTGTCATTCGTGGCAAATTAAGCCATTGGTTGATACACATACGATGTGATTTGAGAAACTAAGCATATTTGTTTTCCATTTTTTTTATTTCTTGGTAAACTCTAGGGCTATGAAATGAAATTATGACAAAGTGTGAAGAGCGAAATCGATCGAAGGCTCTGTAAGGAGGTTGTCAATAGAGCATAAGGGAAACGATAATGCCGAAATTCTGTACCAAAGCTTTGGTGTCTGGTAATAAGACTTTTTTTTTTTACTTTTGTTGAGTGACTCTCAATGGATTATGAGTCGGGCCATCTCTTTACAGCAAAATGTCACTTCTCTACGAATCGGCATCGAAGCCGAAGAGCTCCCATGCTGTAAAGGATGTTGGGCCTGTAGAGAAGATAAAGAGTTGGAATTTGTTTCGGAAATTAACATATTCAAGATCATTTGATCGATCAGATCGAAATCGGATACAACATGAATTATTTTGATCCCAAGAAAAGGCTCATCTGAACTCCAAGAAGCTCGGGATAGCTAGGTACATGCTCAGCATCCCAGAGATGTCCGTAGCTTTTCAAGGTGATTCAATTTCTTGAACTGGCGTCAGAGGCGTGCTTAGTGATTAATTTCAAAAATCCCATCTGATACTTTCAATCAACACGATGATGATGCTCATCGCATCGATGGGGAAAGGAAAAGCACCGCTGGATTACACATTTTGTGATTGAAAGATGAGCTACAACCAGAATAGCGGCTATGGCTCGAATGAAAACCAGCAACGCCAGCCAAATATACCAAGGCCGACAAGTTCAGGGCAACTGCCGGGTCAACAAGGCGACATAGGTTCGCGGCCCGTAATGAACTTTCCCGCACCTCAGGCTGTTCCATACTATCAAAATTATCAAAATTATGGAACCGCTCATATTCAAGGTCAAAGCCATGGCACGCCATATGGCCAGGGCTACTATGGATCATACCCCGCGTACTACATTCCTGCACAGCAGCAACCCCAATTTACGAACCCATATTATGGCTATCCCGCAAGCCATCTTCCAGCTAAGGAATCCTCCAGGATGCAGGCCCCTGTAAAGCCCAGGATGGCGGAAAAGGTGACAATAGATTATGAAGATTCTGCCGCTACCCCGAGTAGTGTCAGCGGAATAGATAGCATAGAAGAGGACCGAACTCACCACCCAAAACCTGACCAAAATTTTGACGATGCCGAAGGTGCTTTACAGTCAGATAAAAAGGAAAAGAAAGTAGTTGCCATCCCAGGGACTTCCATCACACTCGAATCCGAAGAAGACATAAAAAAATGGCGAGAAGAGCGACGCAAAATGTGGTTAGTTAAAATCTCCAACCAGCGCGAAAAGCATAGACAAGAACTTGGGGTGGAAGAAAAAGAGCCCACCAACGCCGGGGCCTTCCAGCAAGTTAAAAAGGATAAACAATTCATTCAAAGCATTCAAAACCAAATCAATAGAGTCAACCCAAACCCAAATCTAAGCCTCAGGCTCATGCAAAGGACTATGGCCGAAGAGAACATAAATCTTTTAAATTTCATCCAAGAACTAGGAGATGCTAAGCTCTTAGAGTATGAGCTGACCGAGGAAGAAAAAAACGTCCTTTTCGGGAACACCTTCAAACGAAACAAGCCAAGAGCAGATTTCAACAGAAAACGTCCAAACTTTACTCGGGATGGACCTTCTCGCTATGAAGGAAACACGAAAAAGCAACAGATAACAAGAGAAGGTGAATAAGACGCGCATTGCTCCCAATTTGCAGCGAAAGTTTCAGGTGCGCGTATCATGAGTGGAATTTCTTGACTAGCAATTTTATGGCGAAGGAACTGAACGTAGCACCCAAAAATGACCCACAGATAACTCCCCTGAAGAAAAATTTACTTTGAGCAACGTCCATGTTGGCCTTTCTTTGCAATTTCCTAGCCTGCTTTGTTCCCGCATGTTTTTGAGAAAATCTACCATGCCGTAAACTCTTCCGGATTCTTCTTTTCCTGGAATGCTTTTTGGACCCTCTTTCACGAATATTTTTGGGTGGAGGAATTGGTAGGTTGGCAGATACTACCAACTGAGAGTCGTTTCCTGGCTGATGTACTGCACCATCTGTCGTTGGGCCTTCTTCTAACATAACGTCTGCTTACTACTTTTCCATAAGGTGCTAAAATCAAAATCATGACTTTTAATAACTATTAGTTATAAAGATAATTGTTTCAGGGATGTTTCACATCAGTAGCGTCTTGTTTCATAATATAGCACGTTTAAAACCAATACAATCTACTGAAACTATATCCTCTATTATCAGATAGGCCTCTAAAAGCAGCTATCAATATCTGACATAATAGCACAACGATCACATATTTGCAATACCGACCAAAACACCCAGTGTACCCAAAGACCCAGCTAAGAGACCAACAACACCACCCACAAAAGCCTGTTTTGTGATATCCAATGCCAGATGTTGCCGCTTTGGTTCGATTTCCTGCTTCACTTTCTTACGTTTTTCGTTTTCCGCAACGCTGTCTTCGTCATTGTCTCTTTCACGCACTCTTTTCTTGTCCAGGAATTGCGCAGCAGTGTAGATAGGACTGTAGATGTTGCAGTCTTCCATTTCATCTTCGTTATATGAATTGGCAGTATTTGAGCAATCGAAGCATTGAGGTGTTCCTTCCAAAGTATTTGCGTCGTCGTAAGAACCCTGTCCAGTTTCAGTCATGTAGTCAGAGTGAGGAGCGTAAAATGGTTTATAGCGAGCGCTGCCATGGTCAGAGCCGACGGTCGCTTCTTCCTCAACGCCAGTAGTTTCCTGAGTGACAAAAAGCGTGTGTTGCGAAACTTGGACTGCCACATCATCCGAGTCACTACAGCAAACGACTGGTTCACCGCTCTTCTCATCAAGTTCGAGATCTAAGTCCTCGCTATAGTTCATCTCTGATGACGAAGACGTAGAGCATGACGATGATGTCAATTGTGTCTCCAGTTCGAGATCGGCCGACGTTGCTGGCCTACTCACGTATGGGCTGTCCTCGTGGGTCACATTTCTTAGGATGAGATCTAAGGTTCCATCGTCATCCTCGTTCTCGTTGCTCTTGATAAGAACCTGAAACTTGAGCTTTGCACCGCGCGACTGCCCTGGAGCGATTGGGTGGTGAAGCCTGATTAGCCCGAAGCGTTCGCCATTTTTGAGATCAATGATACTAGCTTCCGAATCTTGAGATTGCAGATCCACAAGCCCGTGTGTACTTCCCAAATCCTGAACTGAAATCCGGAACTGGCACAAAAGAGGTACAAAAGGGTCATCATCAGACGGAATCAACCTCTTGATGCACAGCATAGCGTGTTTCTTACTTAGGCTTTTCTCATGGTACATGAAGTTATCATTCCGATCACTTCTTTGCGGATCTTTGAACGATGCCCTTCCAATCGGAAACTGTAAACCAGCTCCCTCTGTTTCCTTGATATTGAACGTGATTTTCCTGCAACCACTTTGGTCTAGTGTGCTCATGTTAAGTATGCTTTTGCTCTCCTAGACTCTAGTACACTTCTTGTATTATCAGAGTCTTGGTGAGATGATTTTAGTTTAAAACGTCTGACACCTGCCCCTTGATACAAATCCCTTGATAAACTATATCAAAACGTACGACTGTGTCACGAAGATATTGAAATAAGATCTGGGACTCGGTTGAGCTAGATGTGTATTCCTCACTAGAGCCGGGTGGTTGTGATATTGGTGTAAGAGTTATTCGTTAAATTTCGGCATCTCTCGTTGGCCTTGAGTTTTCTTTGTGTGACTTAAGGTCTTTGAGGCCACGTTAATTTGAGAGACGGACAAACCGCGTATACGGGTGGCATCCACTACAGCATCTCCAGGCCGATGATACTTATAGCATTTCGACTTGATTTGATGGAGGCCGATTTTGGGGCATTACATAATAATGCACTTCTTTTTCAATTTATCGCGCTTTCGCTTAGAACCAGATGATTTTTTTGGGTTGGCTTCTTCGGAGCCAGTGACCCGTCCATTGGGTCTCCTGCGGGACTGAGAGGCTTCATACTGCCTTTGGATATTCCTGGCTACGCGTGCGTCTTCTTCTTCTTGTAACTGGCGCGCATACTGCTCGTCAGAAAGACCATTGGAATTCTCACTGCGTTCGTGTGCGGAAGATGTGAACGGATCTGAAAAGGGATTGTTTGCACGAGAGCCGCTAGTGAGAGAGGTAACTTGAGTGTTAGTTTTTTGCATTGTAGCTGGGATAAAACGCCCAGTATAAAAAGTATCTTGTGAGCCATTGACAGACTTCAGAGACTCCCACACAATATTCTCATCGTCTTTATAGCCCAGGTCAGTCACGAGGGCGTAAAGCTCATTTTTATGCTTCACAATTGTAGAAAAGTGGTCATTGCGGAAAAGCACTGCAAAAGAATTCTCAATCAGCAGCTCCCTGAGTTGATGCAGTCCGTATTCCGTAAGTTGCGTTGCTGATCTTGCCAGGAATGATTTTATGTAACCGGCGTCTTCCAAGACTTGCTCCGCAGAGTGGCCGGGGTTCGGGGAGGCTGGGCTACCAGAGCCATGTTGGATGTCGTACGCTTCAATGAGAACCTTCTGAGCTTCTTCGTAAGAGTACTTAGACACGTGTTCGTACTGAGCTGGGTCGTCGGCGTAGTCTGCGATCCACCCATGCACAATACTGACGTTGAAAAGACGAAATAATGCCATTTCATCACCATCCTCGAAAGAGCCATTGAAAATCGGGTTTATCGACAGCCCCGTGTGCAATTGAGGCAGGGACTGAAGAAGCCGGTCCACATCCATTTGCGCGCCCTGTGGGATTTGCACGCCAATATTTGCAAGAATCGTTATAAGCTCCCTGAGTGCCACTTCGCTTTTATTTGCGACTAATTGAGTCAATGGACCAGCATACCTAGCGCATTGAGGTGATAGTAGAAGAACGTTGCACAAAGCAATCAATGCGCATGGACCGTTTTCATTTTGCAAAAGAATACGGTGCGAACACCCATTGATATCCACCCCTTTAACCACGAACATTAAGCTCATTGAGAAATTAGCACTAGAGACACGGTAATTTTAAAGCTCGATTGTATAGTTCAAATTGCCACTACAATTTAATTGGAGCTAACTAAAAGGTCCGTCTGAGAACATTTCATTGATAGGGGTCTAAGTTCCTCGAGCTTATATCAAATAGGTTGAAATTGTATCACGATCTACGTATATCAATTTTGGGTTTACTGTACAACGCCTTAACGTGAGCGGCTAATGGCCTGTAGAGCATCGGTAAGGTAGCATGATATTCTTTGTCACTTCAAGATTCATCTACAACAAGTTTACGGTTTTTTTTATGGATTTTGCCAAGATCATTTTAGGTCTGGTTCGTAATTTACATCTTGAAGATAGATATACAGCTATAAGAGCGCTGCAGTTTCGAGAGAGAATGAGTGTCCGCTGAGAAGAGTGCAAGAAGTTCTTCTTCCACCATGAGAACTTTGGGTTCAAGAAAGAGGTGATTATTTTTGCTGCAGTTGGGCCAAGCTGTCCAAAAGGCTTTGAACATTGTTATTTCCAGAAGGAGGCTGGGACTGTTGCTGGGGAACCGGGTTCTGTGCAGGTGTGTTCTTGGCAAGAGGAGGATTGGATGTAAAGTGCTGCTGTTGCATGGGTGGGCTGTTGAGAGGCTGAGGGGCCATGTGTTGATATCCTGGGTACGCAGAAGGCGCAGGTTGAGCAGGAGGTTGCTGGTGCGCATTAGGAGGCTGGGATTGTGGCTGCATTGACTGTATGATTCCCAGCAGTTGTTGCTGCTGCTGAGGCTGCTGTTGCGCCATTGAAAGTAGACTCGATACGACATTTGGAGGCAAGTTCTGGATTGCAGAGAATAATTGCTGCTGATCCATTTGTGGAGTTGGACCCATTGGTGGTGCTACCTGAGGAGGTGGGGAAATATGAGTGGGCGCGGGTGGATGAGGATATGAGCCATAGCCCTGTGCAAGAGGGGGTGGTGCACCATAGCCTGGTGGAGGACCTTGTGGTACGGCGCCATATGGAGGTTGTTGCATATAGGCCTGACCTTGGCCTTGATGTGGCTGATGAGGGGTTGGAGCGACATTGTAGCCACCGTAAAATTGCTGCTGAGTGGCGGGTGGGGCACCTTGTGCAGGACCATTCATGCGATCATTTCTGCTAGACCGCAGATTGTTAAAGATGGCAATTGCGTCCTCACAAGATACGCTTGCGTATTCATCAAACTTTGTCTCACCTTGAGGACCTTTGTAAAAAGTTTGAATGTCGACATTTCTAGTCTTATTGACAAGTACCACACCCCAGACGCCATCATACGCCGCGTCATTTATCATCTTTCTCAGTTCCATGCGTGGCTTCAAAAAGATCATGTCAGTTTCTAAACCACTTCCTTGTCTGAATCTGTTGAAAACTTCATTTGCGTAAGATCTATCGGCGGTCCGTTTCACATAGATCTGGCATTCAGGTACACGTCTCTTACCGCGTTTATAGCTGCTATCGCTGTACATGTCCTCTTCTTCTTCCTCGTCAAAGGGACGTTTTGATGATGAGATGAACGTAGAGCTACTGTTTGTTCCATGATCGCCGTGATCGTACTGAGGCCGACTGTTCGAGGAAGATATCTCTAATATGAGCTTCTTGCCAAAATTCATTTCATTCGATTCTCCAGCAATAGCAGCTCTCACCGATTGAGGATTGTCATATTGAATGAAGCCAAATGCGTTTTTAATGTTGATTTGGTAGATATGGCCATATGGTGAAAAAATGCGAAACAAATCGTCCTTTGCCACATTCTTTAATGGTAGGTTTCCAATGAAAAGTCTTGACTTAGGAGGAATGTTTTGAATCTCTGTTATCCTGTTCTCACCTCTCAAATACTCGTTGTATCTTTTGCGCTCAATAGCATTCATTGGCTGCATGAGGTCAGGCCTAGCATGCTGCTGTTCAATCTGTTGAGATTGTGGTGCAGCCGAACCTGAAGTAAAACTACGCTCCTGAAAAGCGGCCCCTGGACTAGAATTTAGAAATGTGAGGATTGCATTAATCTTTTCATGTTCTGAGAGACGCTGGAATTCTGGAAGTTCCAGCATATTGCTGCTAAGAATAAAGTTGGCTTGCCTCTGAACGAGATTGTAGTCTACGTTGTTGTCGCCCATGTCGAAGCGACTAACGTCAAAGGCGCGATCTTCCGGACTACCGGCATCAGTGGTATGTGTGTCTGATGCGCTACTGTCCTCCGCCTTTTCAGTGTTGCCTTCGTCGCTTGGGGCAGCGTTTGTATCTAACTCTGATTGACCATGGGCCTCATCACCATCTGAGCCTTCTTCAGCTCCTTCATTGTCGGAAGCTTCCGGCACAGGTATTTCTGTAGCGGCCTCTTCAGTGTTTTCGTTCATAGTAGACTTATCGGCAGCTTCTGCCTCTTCTTGGGCCTCTAAAGACTCATCTGCCTCCACTTGCTCCTGTCCTTTCTGGTCGTCATTTTCGTGCTCTTCCTCAACTGGCCCACCTACTACGACTATATTTGGCTCAGTAGGTGCATCGGTTTGTTGACTGAGTCCTTTTACTTCTTCAACATCTCCAATCTCTATTTCGGCATCGTTAGGATCAGCTGCATCCTCAATACCTTCTGCATCCTCAATACCCTCTGCACCAACTTGGCCCTCGTTAACCTCTTCAACAGTGGCAGTTTGGATTTCTGGTGTAGCACTGTCTTCCTTTTCGACCACTGACCTTTCTTCGTCGTGTGAGTAAAGATTGGCGGATTCTTCACTAGCTTCATGTTCATCGTCTGCAGTCTCATTGACAGGAAGAATGGTGTTTTCTTCCACAGGTGCCCCTTCTGATGCTGGAGGTACCAAAATTTCATTTTGATCTGGGCTCGACGGCCGTGGACTATCAGCAGACATTTGTAGTTTTACTGTTATCCAGTTGAATCGATGATGTTAAAGGATATAGTAGTCCATTTGGTTTAATTTACGGCTTTTTTTTTTGTACAAAATAGAGAGGGTAACTAACAACAGTCAATGGGTCATCTCATCGTTCACTACAGAACTGTTGAACTAAAGTCAGCATAACAGTTAACACTTACACTTTCGGAAGCTTCTGTTCTAGAGAATCAATTCTGGACAGTCCAGCTTGGATTAGAGGGGAATAAATAATTATATTAAAATCTATACATCGAGCTGTGGGACAATAATGATCTGAACAGCAGAGTACGAACGTATTTACAATGAGATCCTCGTTCCGGAATAATGCATGAGTCGGGAGATGATGGATAAATGGTTGGGAAAAGACGCCCCGCTTTTCTGAGTTGTAGGCATTCCAGCTGCTATTCCAGCAGTTTCGGTCGCGTCTCTTCCAAAGGTGTGGCTAAAGCGCCTTATTAGAGCTCTTCTGAGATTCACGCATTTTGAGTTCCTGTTGTGCGCTGCGCTCCGAAGATAGAGGAGCGTCTGAGTCCAGAGCATGCGCGGGACACGGTAGCATCGAACTAAAAGCCACGGATGAAAAAGCCACCAGGAAGGTCGTGACAAAGAGGCGGTTGGTAACGTTAACTCTAGTAGAAGCTCTCATGGATGATGCTGTAAGTTGTTTGAATGTAATGGCTTCCTATGCAATGAAATGACTGCGATCTTAACAGTGATATACCAGGCAAAGGACGTTGTTAAATAGGCTCAGCTGGATAAATAAATAATAACCTGTTCAAGACTTCAAAAAGAGTCGAAGAAGGTATGGAACTAGGGGTATGCAGCTCACAATAAATATAATTATGTTGATTATACAAGTTTTGATAGAACAAGAGCTTCTTCGCCAAATTTGATTGATCACGACCGGAAAAATCGGCTCCACGTATACAGTGATGAAAATCTAGATCGCTTGCTGCTTACGTAACAATTATAGAAGAGAGGGCTCCTCTTGGATGAAGGTGGAGGTGGACGAGGTTTGCAGCGAGGAAGATTTCCTTTGAGGCTGTATAGTAATTGAGAAGCCTGGTGGTAAAGAATTAGAACTTTGAGAAGGGGAATTCACAACGGAAGAAGACGGAGATGTTACAAAATCATCAAAATCGTCGACCTCGGGCTCAGGAATTTTTGTCGAAGGTCTGAGAGGGGTCTGCTTCATGACTGGAGTAGTAGAATGTTTTGATACAGGTTGTTTCACTGTGGTGCTGGTATAGGGTTTGGGATTAGTTGCTGTTGTTACACCTTTTGCCAGAACAAGTGGCTTGGAAGACGGCTTCGAGCGTGGACGGGGCTTTAAAACCACGGCAGGAGAAGAAGACGTTGACTTTGGCATTATTGCGGGCGTCCTGATATTGCGTGAAGCTTGCGCATCTGGATCATTTGGCTTTTGGACCGGCTTTTCTATCACTTTGTCGAAAGAAGCCTCCTGTACAGCTAGCTGTTGGCCCGTAGCTTCCTCTAGTTTGCGTAGATGGGATTTTTGAATTTCAGCACTTATCTTATTAATGGCTGTACTGTACTCTGCGTAGAAAGCAGGTTTTAGCGTCATTGACATGGAGAAGTTCCAAAGGAGCGGTAATACTTGCTCAACAAGTACTTCTTCAGAGTCCACCAATGTAGGAAAAAGCTTCAGTAGACTTAAACTTCTCATCAAAATCCGAGGGTCTCGCGTTTTCATTGATTTGAAAAGAGGCAGCATGTCGTCCACGCAAGTGAATTTATCCAGGGTTTTCTCTTCAATCATCTTCTTGAAGCTCAAAACACATGCGTTCTTCACTGTAAGACTCGTGGTCTTGACAAATAGTTGGGATAGCAAAACAAATAGGAAGTTCTTGACGGTGGAAAAATCGAATGCCTTGAGCAACACGTCTAATTGACCGATGAGGGCCTCCTGTAGTGGTACAGCGATTTCTCCAGTGATAGTAGAGAAAACGTACGTGCATAAAGGTTTCAGAATACTATCAGTGAAAAGTTCGGGCTTGACTTTCTCGTGAAAGATCGATATGTTGTCTATCAGGCTTCTGGCTGCGTGCTCCAAAAGTACTCTAAAACTTTCTTTATTGGCAATGTGAGGATATACTTTCTCTTGAAATGTGAGCTGGGAGAGAGTGCTTCCGATTTTAGCAATCACCGTCAATAACGTGCTCAGACACTGGGAGTCAACACTATCCGAGGTACAAATTTGATCTAGTAGACCAAGAAGGACAGGCAAGAATTTTCTTTGTAAAAGCTGCGAAGGAAATTGAGGTAGAATATCCAATAGCCCCTTTAAATAGATAGATCTCTCCTGTGCATCTTTCGTGGGAAGGTCATCCAAAAATGCCAATGTTTTGACTAAAGGATCTTGAAAGAACTCGATATCCAGAAATTCTGTGATGTTGTCGAACCGAGAGAAAACATCTCGAGTCATTAGCTTAGGCATGTTAAAACGCAGTTTCTCGGGTATTTTTGAAAATACGTTGTCAAACGAATTTCTCAACAGATCGCGTTCATATTTCCCATAGCTTTCTTTATAATCACCAATATAGTCTTGACATGTGAAGAGATGTTTCTTGTAGTAAAGAAAATAAATTAGAAGCCCGAGAGAGAAGAAATCGTTCTTTGGAGATAGCATGTTCTCGAGAACTATTTCGGGTGCGCTATAATTCAAAGGGACTTGCATGAAAGACGGGAACCGGGGATTGAAATCTGGAGTATACTGGCCTGTATCTGACCCCGCGGGAAGCTTCATGAGGTGTCCGAGGCCCGAGATTTTCCAATCGGAGTTTTCGTTCACTAAAATAGAAGCAGGCCTCAAATCTAGTAGCACTGAATGTGCACGATTATGAATGAAGTCGAGGCCTTGAGCAATTTGTAAAATACCACGCTGGGTAACGACGTCTGAAGACCCGGAAGAACGCATCTGTTTCAAAAATTCAAGGTCATCTGAGGACTCATCACTGAACATTGACTCTAAGCTTCCTGTAACGTACTCGGTAACGAATATGAAGTTTTTAGAGTGCTCCTCCAGGGGCTCAATCAGTGCCAGGATGTTGGGATGCTTTAGCTTCGCAAGCTGATTGACCTGAGCTCGAAGTATATCATATGCGCTCTGTATAAATTGTTTATCTTTAGAAGAGTTTTTTGACTTGATAGCACCAGATGTGAGCAGAGAGTTCTCAAAGTGTTTCCGATCGAAGATGAATACAGACACTCTGTTGGCCGAATTTGCTGACGTGCTATTTTTTGGTCTTCCCGTGTGTATGCTCCAGGGCTCAGCAGTAAAAGTCGGAGAAGAGGAATAGGAATAGTTAGAGGCGATATTTGACTTGGAAGACCAAAACATAGCTATATGCAGTGCTTGCGCATGGTCAGATGGGAGTTCCCAAATCCAACGATAGCTTTTCGATGAACCGATATAGCACTAACCACGAACGGAGTATCGCCGCATGTTTCGCGTTTTGACCAAGAAATAACCATTTGCAAGACCCAGAAAGGCAGGAACCTCTCGGTTAACCGAGGACCAAGGTACTAGTTCTCAGTTGGGAATAGAGTTTTTGGACCTGTTGAATTTTTAATTCACGATGTGAAAGGAATCAGTGTGTTAGTGAACCTGAGGTAAACCCATGAATAACTGATACGGTGATATATTCAGTCTCTTTAAGTACAATGCATTCGAATTTCATCGGGCTTCTACAAAGACAAAAGTCAAGATAATTTAAATATGCCCGACTTAGTTTGTCAGAATGTCAGAACTAGACCGCCTGTCAATGTGTGATAGTACAAATTGCATAATGTCAGATTAGTACGAAATGATAATTGATGTCTACATCAGGAAGAACTGGATGGGAACCAGGCAAACGTGTGGCTGAATGACTGCAACCTTCTATTGACCACGGTAGATGGCAACAGCTCACGTCATGGGTGCAAGCTGCTAAACTGCACCCTGCCAATTACTAACTGAGAAATTTGTATAAATACCGGTGGTTTAGTCAAGGGTCAAGACTTTATTCTTGGACTAAAAGAACCACGGAGAGATACTTACAACCATCACCTACATACTGATTATATTACT